>BLBF01000081.1:9608994-9626593 GCA_015471245.1 Laticauda colubrina
AACAAACTAACCAGCAATCAAATAAACAAACAATTAAACAAACCAACAATCAAACTAACCAGCAATCAAACAAACTGGCAATCAAACAAACCAGCAATCAAACAAATCAACAACCAAACAAACAGAGACTAATTTAGACATTGGGCAAAGCTATAAAGGAATGTATGTAAAGGTGAAGAACTTTGGCCACAGTGTCATGAAATCGGGACTCAAGACAGTCCTCACTTTACAACTGGAATTGGGACTGGAGCTTCTGTCCCTAAGTGATCCATGGCCAATGTTAGGACCATTTTGCTGTGGTTGTTAAATGAATCCATCTTCCTCCGTTGACTTTCCTTGACAGATGGTGGCAGATCATGTGATCCAGTGAGATGGCGACCGTCATAATAGATGCCAGTTGAGTGGTACGGTGGCCTAGAGATTCGATTCTAGGTAGACACAGATATTTCTCCCTTTGGGCACAATTGGAATATATCCAGTAAAAAAAAAAAACACTCCGCATTGGCAACAGGAAAGGCATCCGGCCAGTAAACACTCATCTCCATTCAGTTGCCCAGACTCAAGGGATGATGGGGTTGTTAAATGATAAAGAAGATAAATACATGCCAGTTGCCAAACACCCAAATTGAGATCACTGGCAGTGATAGTCATAAGTGCGAGGAGCAGACCTGAATCTCTTTTTTCCCTTACACCTTCGAATGGTCGCTAAATGAGCAGCCTTAAGTGGAGAACTACCTGCTAATTCGCTTTTTGTGACTATTTCTCTCTCTCTTTTTTTTTGTTTAAACTGTGGCTAATTTATTTCCCAACACCCCAGGTTGATTTTTAATCACCTGAGGAACTGATCTTCAGGATGCCTCCCTGGGTTGGGCCACCCCTTCACTGGGGTTTGAAGTGTAAATTTGGGGCCGAACCTCATCCCGAGCGCATCTCCTTACTTTGCAATTTTCCCAATCTGGATTTAATTGGGCAGGTTAATGTGGCAATTAAGGAAGCAGCAGTTTGCAAAAAGCAAGACTTGCATTGCTACCAAACTCGGCGCATGTCCCCAGCGGCGAGTTGACATCATGCTAAAAATTTTTTTTTATTCCCACCCGTGTCTGTTTATTTCCCAGATTTCATTACAATCTCCCTGCTGTCCTAAGGCCATACCGCCGAAATAAAATCCTCTGCCGTTGCAAATTTAATTCCTCATCGTTTGATGGAGTTGCATTGAATGATAGATCTCCAAAGTTGATTAAGTGTTCTGTTGGTATTAAAACTGGATAATTATTTTAATTTTAGATTTAGGATGACATTGAATTGCACCTGGCAGCATTATTTAAAGACAAGCCCAAGTCTTTATTGACAAAACAAGAAGCAAGGAATGAAATGGATTGCTGAAAAAAATAAAAATGCTTAACTTTTACATTTTAATTTTTTTCCCCCACCTTGGTATACTGCCAAATTTTGACAGCTCGGTTGCCATCAAAATCAGTTTTAATATTCTTTTTTTCCCCTTTTATAAATCACTTTTTGGGGGAATTATTCTCCCACCCACCCCTTTAGAAATCCCTTTTGTTTAGCTGTGGTTTATAACATGCACCTAAGGAAATTTTGCAATAGAAATATAAATTAAGAAATGGAAAAAAAAAAAAAAAAAAAAGGACACCACGAATCTCATTTGCTGCAAGTAAGTTTGGAATTTTTCTTGGGAGTGAAATGGGCGAAGCGGACAAAGGATAAATTAAGGTAAATTAAAGACAGGCAGAAAAATTAAAAAGTTCCTGAATTCCATTGTTAAAAATGCTCTGCAAATGTTTTAAAAGATTCCAGAACTTGGTGCTTGCTGCCCCCTTGTGGCGGCTTCGGGAAATAGCATTTTACAATTGCAAATGACCAGAATGGTTTTTTTTTTTACAACGGCCACATTTACTTAATGACCATCGCAAAAAAAAGGTCATAAAATCAGCCTAGTCACATGGGTGACTCGCTTTACAGCTGTTGTGACTGTAATAGGAAGGCTTGTCTTAAATTGCGAACTGCTTGTAAACTTCTTCCCTAAATTTGTGGTCTTGAAAGAGGTTTAGATGCCACCAGAGGGCGCTGCTACTTTGCAGATTGATAGGATTTGCCAGAAAAAGAGTCCTTTGAGCCTCAAAGCAGAACCTCCATAGACAGAGACAGTCTACTCCAGAGAGTCCCAGGATGGGGGGGGGGGAAAGATTCTTACACCTTTGCTCCTTTTCCTTTTAAACTCTAAATTTTACCTGCTTTCCTGCTCCGTTCTCCTGTGCAGGGCAACAAAAGAAGACCCAGACAATCAGCTGGGACTCGGGAAGGCAGAGAAGAGATGGGGGAGGTGGTATTCCGAACTATTTCTGCTACTGGTACTTCGGAACTGGTCAGAACCAGGGATAGGATTCTACCGGTTCACACCGGTTCTATAGAACTGGTTGTTATGATTCTGCACAGTTTGGAAAACTGGCAAATTGTGCCCCTGGCTGGCCCTGCCTCTCTCCTCCTCCCTCCTCCCAGCCCAGTTAGTTCTTATCGCGCATACGTGACATTGTACGCATGCCTGACATTACTGACTGCGTTCTCCCCTGCCCAGTCACTCCTGAAGATATTTCTTTTTTCCCCTCCCGACGATCAGCTGCTCCGATGATCAGCTGTGCCTGGATCCCTCTTGCTGGCTTACTGCTTTGCCCAGGAGGCTTCCCTTCGGCCCATGAGACAAAAAGGAGTGTGCGGGGGTGAGGGTGGATGGGGCGATTGGTGCCGTCCCCCCCATGCTCAATTTTCTGCCTTCCTGGACCCTAGGGTAGCTTCCTCGGAGCAAAAATGCCCCCCCAGGAGGCTTGCCTGAGGCCCAGGAAGCAAACCAAATTGGGGGGGGGGGGTTTGCTGCAAAAAGCTACACCCACCCAGTCACATGGCCATGCCCACCTAGCCACACCCACAGGTTCAGTTGTTAAAAAATGTGAATACCATCTCTGGTCAGAACCTGCTGAATACCACCTCTGTGTATAAGCTATCTATATCTATATCTACCGATATATCTCTATCGCTGCCTCTGTCTCTGTCTCTTATCTATATCTTTTGGGGGGGGTCTCTATTCAAATATTTAAACTTTGTTTAAAGAAAGAATCAACTCTGAACAAGCTTCAGCTTTGTTTTAAAAAATGATAATTTGTGAGACAAAAAGGAAAACCACACAGCAATGATTACATAATTTTTTTAAAAAAATTACAGCAATTAAAACACTGTAGTTTATCTAAGTGAATAATTAAGGGTGAGGTCAGGGGAGTGGAAAAGAAAGAAAAGGGAAATATATAATATTTATTTAGCTACTTGATCCAAAAGGATTTAGTAAGCAGGAAGTCAATACTGAGTAGTATCTAAGTAGATAATTTTTCAGAAATATCTGACTCTCTTTGGCTTTGCAGCAGAGATCCTAAACCCAGTCAAGATCTCAGAGTCAGGAACCTGTTGCATAAATTAACCTGGAAAAAGAAAAAAAAAGAATGAAAAAAAAAGAACTTTTGTGCAAAATTACATGGCATTGTCACAACATAAAAAGTAATACAGCCTTAGCTAAAATAATGAATCGATCTAATGGAATCTTGGTTAGTTTTATAGACCAACATTAAAGGATGTCTTCAAGCCAAGAAGCCAGAGGAGATTGCTTGGCTGAGACAATGAAGCAGGGACTATCTTAATACGAGTCCAAGAATAACAAATATAACAACAGGAACTACAACTCCAGTACTCAGATCTTGATAAATGTATTATCCTGCTATTACGATTGTGACACATGGAAGGTTGAGTTCAGTTTGTCGACTCCACCCAATACAGTTAATTGCATGTTTAGTAGACAAGCCAATGAATGAACACGCTGGCTAGTCCTGTTTCCATCATGGACTTAAGTGGGTCAACAACCTCACAATGGGGTTGTGAGGATGCCCCCCAAAAAAGGGGGGGGGCAGATGACCTCCTGGGAGATTTTATTGAACAGAGAACAGAACTAATTGTATAAAGTTTATTTCACTCAGTCAGACGGGTTGTAGGAAAATCTAAACCAAATCGATCAGGACTTTCGGTCTATTTGGTCCTCCAAGGAAAAGAGTTGGTGGGATAGAGCAGCTGGGAAAAACCACTCTTCCCTCCAACGGTGGTCATGATAAGTCAATGCTTCATGGGTTGACCAAGAAGAGACCATGTCAATATAGGTAGTCGTTGACTTTTGTTTGGTTGCTTAACGACTGTTCAAGGTTACAACAGACTTACCTGGAGGCGTATTTAAGACCTGGATTTGAAGTTCTGACAGTCGTCCCCCCTCCATAGTCACATGACCAAAGCTTGGACGCTCAACAGCATGGCCAAATTTGTGGTCACGTGACCACATTTTACAATGATTTGGCCAAAAACAGGAGCTTACTTCTGCAAAACTGCACCCCTAGCAAACCCCTTAATGAACAGATGTTCACTTAAGGACCACCACAAAAAAGGTCGTGAAATCAGGTTGGTCACGTAACTGAGCTATTTAGCAACTGCCAACCTTGATTTTCCACAGGGGTTGGAATGTGTGGCTGTAGCTTTGTGAGTCACATGGACCTGATCTGGTTGGCTGTTTTACAGCTGTATCCAGCTGTGATAGGTGTGGCTTAGTGGTTGTCCTCAAGAGTTGGGAGAAAGTCTCCCCTACACACTTTGTGGGAAGTGATGCTGTGCTTCTAATAATTTTTGTTAAGCTGTTACTGTTTAATTCTGTTCTTTAAATCAGGATTAGCTATTCTCAAGATTGGGTTAGTTCATGCCTATGGAAGACCAGATCAACTGAGCCAATTTTTTTGAACCAGTGAAGGAAGTTATGGAAACAACTCTTGGAATAAGAGATTGGAAAGGTAAGTGAAAAATTTAACAGAATACCAGAGTTGGGAGGGACCTCAGAGGCCTTCTAGTCCAACCCCCTGCTCAGTCAGGAAATCCTATCCCATTTCAGACAAATGGTTGTTCAAGCTCTTCTTAAAAACCTCCAGTGTTGGAGCAGCCACAACTTTAATGGAGGCAAACCATTAAATTTAGACCTTTAATGGTTATAAAGTAGGGGACTTGTACTACAATTCCCATAAACCCTTTTCTATGGGACTGGAATGTGAGGTGAATTAAATGTCTGCTCATTTTAAAAAACTTGGTTTCTCCACCTGGATCCTCACCCATTGTCCTACCCCCATTCCTACTCTCTTCTCTGGTCTACTATGACTTTATTTTCATTGATCTAGTCTTCTTTAACCAGAAGAGGTGATGATTTAACCCCTCACTTCCCACAACTTGAGGTCCTTCTTCGTCATGCTGTGTAAACCCATCCCATGATGTAATGCAGTGTACCAGTTACGAAAATAAAAGACCCCTTTGCTTTAAAAAATCTTTAAAAAAGGGGTCTCAGAAGGTTGGAGATCCTCCACGATTCACCTCATTCTCCCCCCAACACCCCAAGCTTCACAAAGGACATCAAATCCACTTCTCTGCAAGCAAGGGATTATTTTAATAGCTTCGCAGGGATAACAGAGCAGGGAAATTCAGAGGTTGAACCTTTTCCAGGTCTACCCTTTGAGTTTCTGGAAAGAAGGAGAACGTGATAGAGGTCAGAGGTTGGTTTGGCTACGATCTTTGAAGGCATCTACTTTTGCTTCAGTTGGGTAGATCCTCCACTACAGCATCCACCGCCGCAGCGCCGGCCGCAGCACCGGCCGCAACAGGGGCCCGAACGGTTGATGCAACAACATCTGGTGGTCTGCTGGCTCTGTTGAACGTAGGTGGGACCTGTACCACGAGAGCAACATCCACCGCTACTCCCTCGGCGGCCACAACAACCTCCACCTCCGGTTGTCCCACGGCTGCAGCATCCACCGCTACTTCCTCGTCGGCAGCACCCTCCGCCAAGGCCACTGCTGGCTCCGTGACAACAGCTCCCTTGTTGTTGTTGTTGGCTCATGTTGACCACAAAGTCTAGAGGGTGAAAGAGAGAGAGAGAGAGAGAGAGGAGTGTTACTTTGAGGCCACGGAGAAGAACGCAAGTTGAGGAGGTACATTTCAACAACACAAAGACTTTTGGCTTCTCTATCCTCTTTCTCACCTATTCATCTGCCCTCCTATCATCACCTCTATTTCTTGTGGTTGACTCATGTTTCTTGTGGTTTTGGTCACCTTTGACAAGTGGTGATGGAGCAACCGGCATACTGCTGTGGCTTCCAAGGATGGGCAAGTCTGTTATTATATATACATTGAGGAGGCTTCTCTACTGCACTATATGGATGGAACACTCATTCTATCTCTTGATTTCCTTGGATATCATCTTTGAAATAACAATCTCCATCACTCAGAGAAGATATTCCTAGGCTTCTGGTAAGCTATCAAATTTCAAGGTTTGCAGAAGTGATCTGTTGGTTGGGAATCATGGGAGTAGGAAGTCAAGACTTTGGAGGGTGCCCAAGTTAATTTAAGGATCTCCAGAATCCCTTGGTCTATCTTAAAAAAAAAAAAGACAACCTTATCTAGAGTTGGAACCACCAATGGTGCATAAAGACACCACTCAATCCCAACATCAAACAAAGCTTCAGTGGAAGCAAATTCATGTTGGTGTCGATCAGAGTAATATCTCTTAAGGTTAGGGTTAGGATTGAATAACCTTCAGAAGAACCAGCCAAGAATTAATCTAATCTATCTGCTCAAACATCTATTCTAACTCAAGACAGAGCATTACGTTTATGCCGTTTGCTATTGTGCTATTCTCACCAAGCTAGAACATCATGCAAAGAATGAATGGGTCAACAGAAAAAGACCATCTTTTGACCAGAGAACAACCTCTTTGCTCAGAGAAAATCTTTTCTTCCACTCTGGGCATCTCCAAGAGTGGACTTGATGCCCACCATGATTCTATGTTCGGTGATTAAAGAAAGCTTTCTCATACTCACCGGTTGATTTTTCAGGTAGAGGAACTCTGGACTTGGTTGAGTCTACTCTCTCAAGCGAATGAAGAACCTCTGGCCAAAGCCCTCTTTTTATACTACCTCTCCCTGTCCCATTTCGGAAACCAAAGTACGTTCTAAGAAAACCATTGGCTGTGGAGGCGTCCAATACCTGATCCTATGGTATGTACTGATTTACATATCTTAGGTGACTCATTGTTACTTGTGATCCTAATCTATAGGTAAATCTGAACAAAAATCTTATAATTCTACTATGACTTGTGTGTGACATCCTTGTGAACTCAGAAATGATGTAATTGCTTAGGAAGTAGAGATTTTCTCATCAACTTTTGACATTCGGTCTTTCAAGTTTGTGTGTTGTAGGAGTTCTAGATTTGTGTGATCTAGGGCTTTCAAGTTTGTGTGTTCTAGGATTTTCAAGTTTGTATTATCTAGGACTTTCAAGTTTGTATCTTCTAGGTCTTAGGGGAAAAAAAAGAAAGAAAAAACTGTGGCCCATGCTTCTACTTAGCTATTCCCTTAAAACCCATGAAAATCCATGTTACTCTTGAGGGAGAAAGTGTCACAAGGTTTCCCAAGGCAAATATGGATCCCATATCATCTGGAGAACTTTTGCTCGATCCCCTTGAGACACAAAAGTTGTCTGATTTGGAGCTGCATGTTAACCAACCCAACTATTGTAGTTTGTGGAACTGTACAAGATCCAAAACTAGCCAGTTGTGGGTAATTCAGCAAACTGTGATCAATATGTCATAGTTTAGTCCCATATGAATTAGGTCTGTCAACAATTTGTAGATGGGACTAAGGGACCACTGATGTTGCTAAATACAAGGTGTAACTTCCTTTGACCTTGTTGCCTACAGAGGATTGTCAGTTAGCTGGCCCACTATCCTAAAACACACATAAATGTATACTTCCACAACACACTAATGAACGGTAGCAACTTGTACAATTGTAGGTCTTTCTGAAGGTAGATGGGATCTCATGTGGATATCTTTCAGTCAAGTATTGTCACATTTAATCTGAATACAGACTAATAGAATTGGAGGTCTTCTACTCCAACTCCTTGCTTGAACAGGAGATCCTATACTATTCTGGATAAGTGGCCATCCCACAACAGATTTGAATTGCAGTTGTGAAGTCCTCAGGTTTGATGGGACAAAAAAGTTTAGAAGATGTCTACTCCACCTTTTCACCTCTTTCCTCAATCCCCTGGTTTCAGCTGAAAGCATCTAGAAATGTTACATCTCAATCATTAGGCTCCCCTACGACCAGCTTAGAAAATCTGATAACGGAATAACAATCAATTTAATACTGCCAACATAACTTTCCTTAGAAAACAGCTCCAGGGAGTAGCCTGAACTTCAGCATAATTTACAAGGATTAGCTATTCATTTTCCTCCTAGCATTGCTAAAACAGCATAATAGTAGGTGGAAAATATGCCCAACTCCGATATTTTACAATTTTTTCTTCTTTGGCTGTGTGTATATTTAAAATTAGGCTCCATATTTTTTGGGTCCTTCAGGAGGGAAACCTCTGTTTGGAAATCCTTTTAACTTCTCTGGAAATTCTAATTTACAAGGATTTGCACATGTTTGGTGTCAAGAAATTGGAAGGTGTATATCTTTAGACATGATGTTGAACACCTCTTAATGCTTGGCTCTCAAGGACTTATAGAAGAACATAGAACATCATCAGGGTTGGAAGGGATCTTGGAAGTCTTCTAGTCTAACCCCCTTTTCAAGCAGGAGAACCTGCACCATTTCAGACAAATGGTTGCCCAATCTGTTCTTGAAAGCCTCCTATGTTGGAGCAGCCACAACTTCTGAAGGCGAGCTCTTCCACTGGTTAATTCTTCTCACCTTTAGTTCTAGGTTGGATCTCTCTTGGATTAGTTTCCATCTATTGCTTCTTGTTTTTCATTCTGGTGCTTTGGATAATAATTTGACCCCCTCTTCTTCGTGGAGTCCCTCAAATATGAGAAGACTACTATCATATCACCCCTGGTCCTTCTTTTCATTAAACTAGCTATACCCAGCTCCTGCAATCGTTCTTCATATGTTTTAACCTCCAGTCCGCTAATCTTTGTTGCTCTTCTCTGCACTCTTTCCAGTCTTTTTAAAAAAATAATAATTTGGGAACCAAAACTGGATGCAGTGCTTTGTGAAATACTTCCACACACTAATTTTTTTTTTCTCCACAGAAGTTAATTTTGGGAAATAGGAATCTCAGGGACATAATAACTTAATTGGCAGCATCTTCACCACAAAATGTGTAAGATAGGTTAGCTTAAGATCAAGGCAGGAGGTCCGGTTAATTTCTTCATTAGGATGTTCTTAGATCTCCCTGGGCTTAGCTGAAGATAATTTCACATTGTGTTTTTTGAAAGCACATTACAAAAAAAAAAAAACCCAGCCCACCATAATGTGTGAAGGTGCCACTGAGCTGTTCCACTCATCTGGGGCAATGATCTGTATGGTTGTGCGCTGTGATACAATAAGGATGGAAGTCAAGGAATTTCACAATGGGTCTGCTGAGATGTGGTTGAGCATTCTGGATTCCACCAGAGATGAGTGTATGTAAAAGAAATTCCTCGCTGTATCACTTCCTATGCAATTAGATGCCCACATGTTTCTGTGGGTAAAATGTTCAGCATTGCAGAACTATCACTGGAAAAGGTTGACAAGGTGCCACTCAAAATAATCCTTGGATGGTCCAGGCTGTTGAGAACCTCCATCGATTGAGTAATGAAGAGAGCGGGCCATAATGTCAGTCAAAAGATCCAACTCATTGAATGTGGTACAACAAATCCATGTGGTTTGTAGCTCAAGCTGAGAGCTCTAAGCTCTGTCTGCAAGAAGGTTTGAGTTTAATCTTCACATCTACTTCAGGGAAGGAGTCCTACTTCACAAGCAAAGGATTTGAAGGATTATTATTTGAAGGTATCAGGGATCCCACCCAAGAATGTGATGAAACCTTCATCTGGAGATCTGGCAACAAGCCAGCATATCAAACCAATTAAATGCTAAGGAGCATATCCGGAAATGAGAGGGTAATGCAACATATGGGTTGGTTGACACATCTGTCAAGTCCTCCTAGACTCTTGAGTAGGTAATCATGATCCAACCTGTCTCAGGATAAAAATAAAATGAGAATGGATAATGACAGAAGAACCCCGTAACCACATGGAGAAGGACTTCTAATGAGATCCTTGCCCAATCCGAGTGCAAAATATGAGTGTGTCCATATCAAAGAGGAGGACTTTTTCTACTTCTGCTTCTCTCTTGGGAATTATCCCCACCTTTTCAAAACTGGGATTCCATAGTGGATCAAACTAGCTTTACAGATCTTTACAGATTAACAGAGTTGGAAGGGACCTTGTAGATCATCTAGTCCAACCCCCCACCCAAACAAGGAGACCCTACCTACACCATTTCTGAAGGCAAATGTGATAGTCCGGATTGACCATGAGCTTCCAAGGGGAGCTGAAGCTTTCATGATGGTAGATTGAGTGAAAACAAGGACTAGGGGTGACATGATAGCAGTGTTCCAATATTTGAGAGGCTGCTACAAAGAAGAGGGGGTCAAATATTATCCAAAGCACCAGAAGGCAAGACATGAAACAATGGATGGAAACTAATCAAGGGCAGAAGCAACCTGGAATTCAGGATAAATTTCCTGACACTGAGGACAATTAACCAGTGGAACAACTTGCTTTCAGAAATTGTGGATGCTCCATCACTGGAGGTTTTTTAAGAGGGATCTGGTTGATGTTTCTAGTTTATAGACATGGAATCTGCTTTTGGTCTCCTAATGTAATCTGGATTCCACCCAGGTTAGACACCATAACTTGCTGAGATACTAAAGATCACACTTATTGCTGATGACCTGAAAGATACATTTGATCCAATTTTACTTTAATTGTTTTTGAATCCCTGATAGCTTTTTTTAAAATTAGTAGTAAGGAGTGCTGTGGTTGGAGATTGGAATATGGTGTGCAAATAGGTGACACCAAAATCCCTAGCTGGACAAGAGAAAAAACAAAACAAGAGTATACACAATTACCACCAAAGGTGCTTTTTCAGGAGGTAACTGGACTTGCTTTTTTTTTTCTTTTGAAGACCTTTCTTTTCTCATCCAAGAAGCTTCTCCAGCTCTGACAGGATCGTGGGGAATGGAAGGATTTAAATTCCTTGCAGACAGCTGGTCATTTGCATCCTTTTAAAACAGAGGTCTCCAAACTTGGCCACTTTAAAACTTAGCTGGTTGAGGAATTCTGGGAGTTGAAGTCCAGAAATCTTAAAGTGGCCAAGTTTGGGGACCCCTGTTTTAAAGGGTCATTGAGGCCACTGGGAGGCTTACCTGTGTCCTCAGAGTCACCTGAGTAGGGGAAATGGTTCCTGTAGTCTGCCATTTGGTCCTCTGGAAATCCATTCCTTCTCCCACACTGTTCCAAGAGTGTTCATCCCAAATTGTAAAGCTAAACGTCTGGAGAGATTCTCAGTCCTCCAGCTCATTTGATTGTCCCAGAGTTTATCCTTCCATTCCTCACTATCCTGTCAGAGCTGAAGAAGCTCCTTGGATGAGAAGTGAAAGGTCTTTAAAGAAAAACACAGAAAGTCCAGTTGCCTCCTGAAAAAAAAAAACACAACATCTTTGGGACAGTCATGAGTTGGATGACTGAGAATCTCTACAGACAATTACCACCAATTCTCAATTTTCTCTCTTTGTTGTTTCATAAAGCTACTCTAGGTCTTCCTTCCTCCATTTTCTCCTTATGAAGGTCAGAAGGGAGACTCAAGGCAAGTCAGGACTTAGAATAAATATGCCATCGATTATTATTCTTGTTAACACATGTGTCAGTTTATTGTCACAGAAATAGGAAAGGAGCAAGAGAAAAAGTTCACGAGATGTCATGTCTAAGCAGAACCTCCATCGGGGCAAACTATTGAGCTCCATTCATGGACCCTTCAAAATACATCTCCAGAACTTTGTGGGTTAGTTAGGACAGTGCTCCAGAAGTCAAGGACTACAGAAGACAGGCAGGTGGGCTTCCAGATTGGTTGTTCTGATGTGGGAGCTGAAGATTTTTCAGACTGAGTTGGTGTCTCCTTCTGGGACTTTGCTGGTGGCTCCTGCTTGGGAGAACACAGGTTCTCCTTCGGTGGCAGACTTGATCTGAAGTCCTTCTTTTGGGTGGTAGACATCTTTGCTGGAGCTGAAAAGGAAGAGGTGAAATCTGATGAATTTTGAGGATGGAAGGACTCCATGTCCGGAGACAAAGGCCAATTGATGCACCCGTGATCGAATCCTTCTTTCAAATTGCATGGATTTGAAACAGGGGAACTTTCTCTTTGCTTCCCAGCACTTCTTTTGCAAATAAAAATGTGCCTTCTGAATCATGGAATTTTTAAAAAGTTATTTTTTTTAAAAAAAAAAATCATCTGGATGAGAGTGGTATTTCTCATTGCTCTAGCTTTTTATGACAAACAGTCACAATTAGGATAATGAATGCTCACGAATGTCTCAAATGATGACGAGGGAGAAAAAAAAAGAGAGAAAAAAAGGAATTATCTGAGCAGATTTTTTTTAAAAAAATAATGACTGTTTACACATTTATTGTTTTAATTTTGCACGCCATCCAGAGTTACTTTGGGTGAGATGGGTGGCTGTATAAATTTGAGAAATAAATAAAAATAAAAATAAAAATCAGTCTTGTTTAAACCTGATTCAGATGCAGAGATTTGCAAAGGATCTTGTAGGTCATCTAGTCCAACCCCCCCACCCAAAGGATGGTTATATTTCTAAAAACAGAGGAATTAATGGCTTGGGAAGAATCCCATCTTCCCAAGAAAGGGACAATTTCTGCTTTTAAATTTTACCAGACATTTGAAAAAAAGAAACTGGGTAGAAAATTTGCAAAAGTCACCCTGTGGAACAATCAAACCCAGCCCATATGGTACATCTGTACTCACTTTTCTGCGTAGCTGGAAGATCTAATGAAGAACAAGTGATGGTCAGAAGAACTGAGAATTTTAAAGACCGAGAGGTGAGTTTTTATAGACTGTATTGCAAAAACACCCAATGACGTTCCTATTCTGCGCATTTTGGAAAACACGAGTCTTCATTGCTCAACAAATCCAACATTTCTATGTACCCCACCTGACTTGCAAGGGTACCTTTTAAGAATAGGTTAGAGACTATTTTTAGAAAACAATTTTACTTCTCACCAAATCTATTCCGTCTCATACCGATGTCCCTCTTTAGAAGTTTTTTTTAAAAAAAGGATGTTTAGACCAATTTAGACCAATGTTCCTTGTTTATTTATAGCTTCTTTCAATCTTCTTATTTCCTCCAAGTCATTCAAGGGAGATTTCCTCTTCATTCCTGTTTTAGGATCAGAGAATTCTTGAAATTTTAAGTTTCTTCTAGGATTAAGGAGAGAATTTGCTGTTCAGTGAGCAAATTAAATTGATTGATCACTGGAGGTCTTTAAGTTTGTCTCTGCTGTTTGTCGGAAATGGTGTAGGGTCCTGCTTAGGCAGAAGGTTGGACAAGATGACCTACAAGGTCTCTTCCAACTCTGATTATCTGTAGATATCTGCCTGGAATGAGACAAGGTGTCCTGTTTGAGCAGGAGGTTGGATTGGAAGACCTGCAAAGTTCCTTCCAACCCTGTGATTCTACGTTTTATGTTCTATGCCATTGAGGGATTCAATAAGTGGTTGAACTTGCAAATGTTATTTTTCCATCTTTTTGATAGACAGGCAAGAATGCGGGAACCACAACACGAATTTTCATTGGTCTTGCAACACCATATCCGAATCCTACAAAACGATCCATTTAGCATAATTTTGGGAGTGGAGCCCACATACCCAGGGAAAATAGGTATGGGATTAGTATTTTGAGCAAGGATGAGTCAAAATAAACAAATGCCAAAGAGAGTGGGCAGGTGAGGCCCTACGTGACTCTGGAGATGATTTGCAATCTCGAGTGGTGGGAATGTTGTACAAAAGGCCCATCATCCCCAAGGAAGCTCACCAGCTCCTGGACGCCTGTCGAGATAACTTAGTGTTCCGTTGGGTGAGTACCAGAAATTCTTTGTCTTCTGAGGGATCCATGAAGCCCCTTCCTCAACATCTCACCAAGGAACATTGGTAGCTTCTGAGATGTTACCATGAGCTCTGTCTCAAAACAATGCCTGGTCTACTTTCTACAAGGGCTGACCATTGGACCACTAAATGTAGAACAATCTCTTCTTACTTGTCGTTCATTAGCTGGAAAATATGCTGGTTTTTCTTTCAGTCTACGAGAATCTCTGATTGAACCTAACAGCATGCAGGGTAGACTCCTAAAATATATTCTCCATCATGGGGGGGGGGGGTTGTCCTGCAGGGCTACAGAAGTAGAATTTGATGAAAACTTAGAAGCATGTATATATGTGTATGTGGTTTTGTTAATAATATTTTTATTTTTAATACAATTATTCCATCTTCTGTGGAACAGTGTACTGTCTGGGTACAAACATCTTTGTTAAACAATAATCAAAGTTACAACATGCTTCATTACATTTTAATTCTGCAATATTTAATATAGTAATGATCACCTATTAATTGTACTGATTGATTATACAATATTTACATAGTAGGATTCAACTTGTTAGTCAAGTTCTCTCTTTTAACACATCATCTTTATTTTGTTTCCCTATTTCTAACTTCCATTTTTATTATTTAACCATTGATAGAATAAATCCCATACGATATAATATTCGGTTTGCTCTTTCTCCTTAATTGTCAATGTTAATCTAAGCATATATGTGTGTTTGTTGTTTGGTTTAAATGTTTTTTCTCAAGATTGTGTGTTCCTAACTAGGCTAGTCTAAGGTTAGTAATGAGCTTTGAGGTGGTTGAGAGTTATATTTTTTGACTGATGGATCCTTTCTCATCAAGCAGTGATGAGAAATTTGTATAAAGAAATAGGTGGTTTCCAGACCAAAATTGTCCTTCTGACATGAACATAAAATTTCATGAAATTAATTAACCAGAAGACAATTGTTCTCTGTGTAATTTAAAGTGTCCCTCATAACTCACATTGAACATTAGAGTTAGGTGACCTATATGGAAGGGATAGGAAGTGGTGTCATCCATGTTGGAAAGAATAATGAAGAATCTGTATAATTTTGGGTTTCAAGAGATTTATAGAATACTTAACAGAAAAAATAAAGACTCGCCCAGGGTGGAAACAAAGCTTCTGAGAGTCATATCTCAGATGCTTCATCATCCAAAATTCTTGAGAATAACTACAAAGCAATGTTTCCCAAACTATGTTTCATGGGTTCTTGGGTTTTTCATGGTCCAGTGCAGATCTAGAAACCTTGCTAAGTTACATTGGGAGATTAAAAAGGAAAGAGGTTCTCCAAAAAACAAACAAACAAAAACGAGAGACTGGGATGTGAAGAGTTCTTCTCTACAGATCTGGAACTTTGAGGCCTTCCCAACTTCATCCCAAGGCTAACATCATTGTCTTTCTTCTTGCTTTATTCCCAGGGACCCAGAAAACATGAGCCAACAACAACAAAGAGGAGGATGTTGCTGTTGTAGATGCTGCTGCGGAGGAGGTGGTGGCGGTGACAGCAGATGCCACACTGGTGGCAGTGCTCAAGTCAACTGTAGAAGCGGTGGTGGCTGCTGTGGTGGAAGTTCTGGAGGGTCTTCTCAACAAACCCAGAGCAGTGGTGGTAGCTGTGGTGGTGGATCTTCTCAGCAGAAGATGAAGTAGACCCATCCCAGAAGGAAGGAGCTCTTGTACAAATTCACTACTCAATGAAGTTCTTCTCTCCTTGTAAACCAACGATGCTTTGAGATCTCCAGGTGGCCTTGGGTGATAACTTCTTTCCTCTCTTGTCTTTGGACATTCCTGCGAAGGTATAAAAACCTCCTTTCATGCAAGAAACTGAGCATTATTGTATTCTTTTCATACCTCCACGAAACCATATATATATAGTATGCCCATGGAAGATGCGTCTTTCCAACTCAGATTAATGACACATTATATAACCTAGCTAGTCATGAGTTCTCATGAATCCCAGATAAAGACCATTCCTAGTTCTGACCTTCTGGATACAAAGTATGTGTTCTATCACGCACCATGCTTAAAATCCACAAAAATATTCTCGGTTCTATGATTCTACACCAGGAAGCAATTTTGGAGGGAGGAAATTGTTCTTCCAGTCAATCAGTTACCTGGTCCATCCAAGAACTTCAGAGTTCTTTATTGAACTGAGGTTTTGTTTTGCCCTCTGTTTCAAAACACACAACACACATTTTCACACGTTCTCTGAAGTCTAAATTAAGCCAGGTTTGCCCTGAAGCAGTAGAACTTGTAACTCTTGTTTGGTGATGTATATTCATATTTTATGTATTTCCCAGTTACTGCCCAACCTTAATTCATATTTAAATAAACTGGCAAACATCTTGTTCCTTTGTTTGTTTCTTTTCAAACTGCACTGACATTTTCCATGCACTTGAAAAATAGGAGAGAGGGAAGATAATCAGTTACATTCTCAAAAGAAAGACTCAAAAATATATCTTTGTGTCATCTTGTTTAATATTCTTAAGACAATAGGATTAAAGTCACATGGGAAGGACAATTGAAAGACAGAAAAGATCTTTATGTTTTCATACTGGGTGGGTGGAACATTTTCAGAGAAAGGGGAACATTTTGTATTCAAACCCTCAAATGTATATATTTTATTTATTCATAAATTCCTTATTCACATGAGTGGTGTCCACTGGTATATGGAAGTCATTTTCCTCCCTTTTTTCAATTTGGGTTAGTTTAGTTTCAATTTCAGTTTTGTTCAAAATGGCAGCTTATTGGTGCTTGCTCATTTTTCGGAATGGAGGAAGGAACACTTGAGATGCTAGGAACAGAGCATTCTGGGAAAAATATGGCAGTCGGTTGCCATAATTTTATTCCTCCCCACTCCTAACTACCATATGCACCATCCCAGGGAGTGAAGTCTTCTTCAAGATGTTGTGATCCATGAAAGGGTGTCCACATTATACCCCTCTTAAAGATAAAATGGAAAGAAAATTGACAGGTGTTTTTTTTGTTCATTTATCAAATTTATGTGGTTCCCCATCTCACAAAAAAAGGGGCTCTGGATGGCATGCTACAGAGCTGAAAATAATTAATATGTCATTAATCAGTAGTAATTGCAACAACCTGGAGACTGGAGAAGAGAAGGAATTGGAGAAAAACCACCAAATATAAAGACCTGTAAATAGAAGTAGAATGACTGTGGCAAAAGAAAGCAAAGGTAGTTCCAATAGTGATAGGCAACTTGGATGTAATCCCAAAATGTCCAGAGCACCTCTTGAGCATCACTGGCATTGATAAAAATCACCGTTGGTCAATTGCAAAAGGCAGCTTAGCTTGGAACAGCTGACATCCTGTGAGGAGATCTTCAACACCATCAACATCTGTCTACCTCAGGTCCCTGGGAAGAACTTGATGGGTAGAAATAAAGACGAAATCCAGTCTAAACAACTGGTTGACTATGAAACTCACAATAATAATAATAATAATAATAATAATAATAATAATAATAATAATAATAATAATA
>BLBF01000081.1:9643476-9667335 GCA_015471245.1 Laticauda colubrina
ACAATATTTTTGTTGAGGTGGATAGCACAGTTGGGCTGGTGGACAATATTTTTGTTGAGGTGGATAGCAAGGTTGAGCTGGTGGACAATATTTTTGTTGAGGTGGATAGCACGGTTGAGCTGGTGGACAATATTTTTGTTGAGGTGGATAGCACGGTTGAGCTGGTGGGCAATATTTTTGTTGAGGTGGATAGCAGGGTTGGGCTGGTGGACAATATTTTTGTTGAGGTGGACAATACCGCTGGACAGGCCGACAGTACTTCTGTACTGGAGGACAATATGATTGGACAGGTGGACAGCACTTCTGCACTGGAGGAGAACACCATTGGGCAGATGGTCGACTCTTCTGTCCAGGAGGACAACAGTATTTGACAGGTGGACAGTACTTCTGTACTGGAGGACTATATTTCTGTTTTGTTGGGCAGCCCTTTGGAGCTGGAGGACAATACATTGGCCTTGGGGAACAATATCTCTGCACAGGTGGTGGAGGTGTATCACAATATTCCATTTCAGCACTCCATCTTACCGAGTAGCGAGGTGGTTCGCAACTTACAGATCTCATATAATCACTGTAGGAATCTTTGCCATCTCCACATTCTGTGGTGTACATCTCTTGAGACCTTGAACTAGACCTGTGAAAAATATGTATGCTAGGAACACAAGGATGATACTATTTTAGATTTAAAAAAAACCACAACTGATGAATGAAATCAAAGTGACTGGTTCGAACTTTTTTTGTCATTGTTTTCCAGAGCATTTCCTGTGGAGAATGTACCTCAATTATACTTGGGAGTTAGTTAGAGGCGCTAAAATTATGACTTGGTAATACAACGCATTAAGCCTTAGTGTGGAAAGAAAGAAAAAAAGAAAGAAAGAAAGAAAGAGGAGGGAAGGAGAGAGGGAAGGAAGGAAAAAGAAAGGAAGGAGAGGGAGGAAGGAGGGAAGAAAGCAAGCAAGCAGGGAGGGAGGGAAGAAAGAAAAAGAAAAAAGGAAGGAAGTCAGGGAAGGAAGGGAGGGAGGAAAGAAAGCAGGGAAGGAGAGCAAGAAGGAAGGAAGGAAAGAAAGAAAAAATAAATCAGGGAGGGAGGAAAAAGAGATGAAAGGGAGGGAGGAAGGAAGGAAGAAAAGAAGGAGGGAGGGAAGGAAGGACAGAGATAGCAACATGCAAAACTCAGGATCACATTTTTTCCCCACTTGTTCCTCTTAATGTTTCTCAGCCATCTGGGGAGGTGTTCTCAATTTACCTGCCCATTTTCACCGCTCACGAAACTGTGCAGTGATCAAAGACATTATTTAGGAGATATAATTGCTTCTGATTTGTCCATCCCATCATCCCTAGGTTGCCCCCTAAGAACCATGAGATAGTTTGACAAATCAAGAAATTGGGCCAGCTGAATGGACCTTGCTACTGATCCCTTAATGAGAAGCCCTACCTTCTGAAACCTTTCCTACTCAGCCCAACCTGATCTCATCATAAGGTTGAACGCCGATTGTAGCCATCAGGAAGATGGCTTTACAGATCTTTGGAGGTAATTTACAACTTGTATGTTTCAACGAAGAGATGGAGACTTAATCATTGGTAATAAATTTTAAAAAAATAATCACCTGGCTTGTCTAAGGTATCAGGTTGAAATATTACTTACCAAGTACTTCCACTCTTCTAATTCTTCAGTAGTTAAAGACAGCAAGGAGTGATGACAAGATGGCTTTATAATATTTGGCAAGATCCCTTGTGACTGGCTGGCTCCATTCTCAGAAAAAGAAGGAAAAATATCCCTTCGCCCAATTGTTAGTTATTGTCTTGATTTGTCATTTCAAGTGTTTTCTCGTGCCTTGGCAGACCGAATTCTTTGCATATCCAAAGAGGTGACTAAGTGACGAACCATCTGCTGTCTGGCTATGCCAAGATAAATGATGCAAGAGAGTAGCCCAAGGCTACTGAGGGCTGCTTGCAGCTGAGTTACAATTAGGAGTACAATAGAAACCTTTTGATTATCTATCTTGTGCTTTGATCATCTGACAGTGACAGTGACTCCAATAGGTTGGGTCATCTTAGAAAACATCGAAGATAAGTAAATTGGGCAACTCCATTGAAGACAGGACAAATCATAAATTTATAGAGAGTGTGTTTAATTAACATATTTGTGTGTGTATGTTGGGTCTGGTCTCTGGGTGTTATGTGAATTTTGTTGTAGGTGTATACTGTGTATATCTGTACAATGATAATAAAGTATTATTATTATTTCACTGGTAATCTGCTTAGATGTTTTTCAATAACTATCTATATTCTATGTTCCAGAAAGATATCTATATGCTACCTGGGTTTTTCATTGATGAAACTCCTTAAACTAGAATGGGTATGATGATTAAATGCTAGCTTAAGATTGAGAGAACCAAATTTAAGTTCCACTCAACTACTGGTTGACTTTGGACTAACAGCTATTTCTTAGTTTAACCTAATAGAGGTGAGATAGAAAGAATGAAGAACTGAGTCCTGATAAGAGACTATTGAGAACTATTACTGCTAACAATAAGATCAAGTCAGAAGCTTATCTAAATCAGTGTTTTGTTCTTTGATCTTGGTCTTAATGAATGGCTATAAAAAACCCTGTTCTCCATTAATTTGTCTAAGTTCCTTTGAAAGTCTTCTTAGATGATGGGGAGATAGTCCAAGGCACCTTGGAGGTGGAGCTTGTAGATATGACATGATCCAGCTTCATGTCATGCATCCTCAGTCTAATTATTGGGTAGACAAAATTCTTTGTCTCACAAGTATCAGGGTCTATCTTGGTAGAACCCCAAAATCATGTATCCTTCTGCAGGACTCTGAATGTGAAGGCTGCTTAGCATTCCTTAGCAAGGAGATGCTTTTTTTTAGTTTGCCTGGCTTTAGCAGTGCCCAGGGATATGTGCCCAGTATAATTCAAAACCTATTTTTTTTCCTGAAGTTTGCAAGTGTAGGCACCACTGCAATTTTTTATATTTAAGTTAAAAGACAAAAGAAGTACTTTGATGTAAACACATCGCAAATTGGACCTCTCACATTTTTTTGTACAGAGTTTTCATTATCCTTTCCTCCGCTTAAAGAGCAAGGGGAAAAAAAAAATCAGATGAAAATATTTTATTCAGTCTTGTTCAACAGACCTTCCATTCTCTCAGAATTAGCCTGTTTCTCTCTGCTTCTTCTCCTCTTCTTCTTTTAAAAGTTCTTGATTTAGTGCTCAGGGATATATCTTGCATCAGGAAGCTCCACAAGATAGTTTCTGGATTTATTTCTCACAGATATCCTCTATAATGATCCCAATTTGTAAAAATGTCAACAGAAGGGGAAAAAAAAGTTATCCAGGAAAACTATATGACCTTGTTCTGCTCATTGAAGATCAGAATAAAAAATAATACGGTAGGAAAAAACAAATGGAATGCTGGAAACCTTATATAGACATGGTTTGCTAATCTCCGGAAATGAGGTGGCTTTTTAAAGAATGTTGATGGACAAACCAAAGCTCATATTTACCTCCCAGGTTACTCTACCTAGGTACCACATGGTGCCCTGTGGGTAACCATTTGCAAACGAGAAGTAAGGAACCAGCTACCACTGCTGAAAGACAACCCCAGGGAGTGAGAGAGCTGGTTGAATCATAATAATTACGCTGGATAATTAATTACAAGAATTATTGTGAAAAAGATTCCCATGCTTAGCCCCATAGCCCCTACCCCCAATTGCTTGAAGAAAGTGTCTCAGAAGGGACCCTCTCTAATTCTTTGGGAAATAAAAGGCCTGCAAAGTTTTGCTACTCGTGGTTTCAGTTTCCTGTCTGGATTATAAGGGAGGAAGGGAAGGGAAAGGGGAAAGGAAAAATGGAAGCATTGAGAGAAGGAAGGAAGGAAGGGGAAAGGGAATGGAAGGGAAGAGAAGAGAAAGGAGGAAGGGAGGAATTTTTTCTTTGCAATTGGCATTGATTATTGTATATTTAATTCAGGGAAGTGATGAGATTTGCAAATCATAGCAGTATCTCTTGATATCCCAACTGGGTGCTAAACATGATAATTGTAAGCTTGGTTCAGTGGGGCAGCTATAAAAATTGAATAAATCCAGAAACAAAGAAACAATGGCTCTCCTGGTTGCATTGTGTCATAAAGCAAGTTCCTGGAATATTCCTGATGTTTGAATTCCAATGTCCTCAAAAAATGTTCTTCTAGGTTCTGTCTTCCAGCACTAAGACTGGATGTTCTGGATCCTTATTTGCGGAGCAGCTGTCATCATTCCAGCTTTAGCTGCTGGGAAAAAAAAAAAAAAACCGAGGATCTCATAAATCACATCAAGGATTTCCAGCCCGAAGACAATAAACAGGCAAAATGTTTCTTGATTGGCAAAGAATGGATTCTCCATTCTCTATTAATGTCTCATTTCCTGGGCTAGAATTACCCAGAACCATATAAAACAGCCATCCTTAGCCCAGAGTTCTCCATCCAACCAATTTGACTTGTCTTCATTTGCTCTTCTGTGTGTGATCAGGGTAAGTTGGAGTCTTGATGTCTTCAGGTTGGCATTTAGAAGCAATGGAGTTGATACGGTTGCATATTAGAAGATGTGAGTATTTCAAATAATTAACTGTGATAATTTGATCAGAGAAGCTCCATGTTGCTTCTGAGCTACTAGTGAACCTGCTAAGATACAATGTTATTAGATCATTCCAGAGGCAACAGGCTTTGGAATGGATCTAATAAGATCATTGTCTTTAAGACCGTCCAGTGGAATATTGACAGATCCGAGTTGCACACTTGGAAGAAATGGTAAGTTGCAGAGATCGAATCTGCTATATATTCCTCTCGTGAGGTATAGTCCTATTTGGGCTATAAAAAAAGGAAATGGTGTTCACATGTCTTGCATCTCACAATATCTTCACTGCCAGGAATTATGGTTATATAATTTGCAAGGATTCTCTGATGCAAACTTACTGCCATGATATTTTTGGTGGGGGACAAAAATTAGAAAATGTTTTGATTGTTTTCAGTAGCTTCTATGTGGATTTGTCTCCCATGGATGAAAGCCTATGTTAATTGAAGATTCGTCTTCTTTTAACAACCCAATAATCCCTTGCGGGGTTGGAGTCTGGGCAACTGAATGAAGCTGAGTGTTTACTGGCTGGATGCCCTTCCTATCACCAATGTGGAGTTTTGCTCAGCAGATAGATTCTCATTGTGCCCAGAGAGAGAAATATCTACCTCTCCCTAGGATTGAACTTGCTGCCTCCTGATTGTGAGGTGAGAGCTCCAGTTCTGGGCCAACGCACCATTCATGTTAATTGAAGTTACATCCTGCCAGCTTCGCATTAGCTTTTACCAAAGCAGATCCTTCTTCTCTATGCTTGTGTATTTGTGTGTGTGTGTATAAGCACGAGAGAGAACTTCATCCTTCTGTCTGCATTTCAGAAAGAATTAAGATGCCTGGCCATTGTTGCAACTGCTACTCACCGTGTTGTGGAACCAGCAACAACAAGATTATTTGTGCTCCTGGACAATCTTACCATGTTTCTCCATCGTATTGTATGTATGGTGGGGGCAACTGTTGTGGCAGTTGTTGTGGCAGCTGTTATAGAAGCTGCTGTTGTCCCCCCCCAATGGTCTGCCCCAGCCCCCGACGCTGCCCGCCGGCGATGAAATGCCCCCCACCTGTACAGTTCACACAAAGTTGCTGTCTTCCTAAGAAATGCTGTTAGAAAGACGATGGAGAACCAAAGCTCAACTTTCAGAGCTCCTGCTGGCTCCATCTTGCGGAGATACGATGCTCAAAGCTAAGCCTGGTCCACCATCTTCCCATCTTCTTCTTGTTTCTGGTGCAGAGATCCTGCTTGCCTAAAATCTGATCATCCATTTGTGAAGGTGGTGTGGCTTTCTCACAGGAGAAGGGTTATCATTCTTGGGATGTAGAGAGATACTCAATGTCTGTAGCCTACTTTTTAATTTTACTTTCCCTCAAGGGAATAATAAACCTTGGAAGCACGAACATTCTATGGTTGTGTTCATTTGGTGGTTGTGGGATGAAGAAATTAGAGCATCTGGTGGAGAAAGGCAACATCCAACATTTTGTGCATCAAGGCGTAGCTGGGGTCCAGGTTTTAGAGGGTCCTTCAACAAGATACCCTCAAGAGATAGACTTCCTTAAGGAACTATCTTCACCACCAACACTGTCGGCATAGATAAGTTCTCAACACAGAACCCTTCATTTACGAACTGTTTAAATTACAACAATGCTGAAAGAACTTGCAGAACTCATGATCGATCCTTGAATTTATGATCACCAAAGTGTTTGCATGGTCACATGATTTTGATTTGTGCGTTTAGTAAACAACATGGATTGTTCTGTCCTAGGCCTCCCCAAAAAGCACTAAGTCAATTCTGAGTCCTGGCAAAAATCTCCTTTATTACATTAATGCAAATTTATTTCATACAGTCAGCCAATGGCTTGGCACACAGCCTTGCAAAGGCATACTAATTAACTCAGACTTTTATCAATCCTGGAACGCTGCCTGGTGAAATTCCACACTCAGTGCTGAGAGGGAAGGGATGAGTTATATAGACAAATCTTCACAAGGCTGGAACAAACGAATGAACGAACAAGCGAGTTGTTTCCTGCAAAAGTCCCTTCCCCTTCTGCTTCTTTTAATCCTGATGGGAGGGGCCATTCATCATCCACCTATGGCCTTACTCCCACGTCGACCCTGAGTTCATATTTGTTCTTTTCTTTTGGGAGCTCTGTGCACACGCAGGCTGGGAACCAGTTCCAGAAGCTCCCCCACCTCACTGCTGTCCAAGTCTGAACAGCAGCTGATGACTGCCAGCTTGCCCTGGCCCCATCTCTGCCTCTGATGCAGAGCCCTCATCCGAGCCTTCCTCAGCCTCCAGGACTGGCTCAGGTTCCTCCCCAACCTTCTCCCTACTGTCCGACTCCGCTCAACATGGATTTACAACAATTGCAGCACCTTAAAAGTCATGTGACTGAATTTACAACTTCTGGAATGGACTTCTTTTTTCAGTTGTTATTGGTTTATAATATAAAATGCAAAATACAGAAGCAAATAGTGGGAAAAATGGGGGCGGGAAGGGAGAAGTGTAGAAAAGAAGGGGGGAAAAAAAGAAAAAAAAGGCATTGACTTCTGACTCCCTTTGTTGTAGAATAAGACACCAAACCTCAACCTTTTACTTTTACATACCAGTATAAACTAACCATTTCTATAACAAAAAAAAATCTATCTAATCAGTAAAAACCCAAAATCAAAGTTCCATTTTCCCCCCACCTCAAGCACAAAGTCCAGAAGTGGTTTCCAAGTACAGTAGAAACAGAAGTACTTGCATTTTTTGCTTTTAAAAAACCTCCAGTGATGGAACACTCACAACTACTGTAGGCAATTCCTTCCCCTTTATGCTTCCCTGACACAGACTACAGGTTGTTTGGCTAGAATATGTCGTTTTATTGGCAACCAACTTTGGGAAGGAATCTGTGGTGACCTTTTCCCTCATCTTCTAATTTCTTGACTTCTTGGGTTAGTCCAAAAACGTACGGCTAAGAAACCAGCCATTTTGGTCTTACACCCTTGCTCAAATGATAGGTGAGGTCGGTTTTAGTTTAAGCAGAGACTTCAGTGTTTTCAATCAAATGGGACCAGTTTTTCTATCTGGATCTACAGGTTCTCAGAGTTAATAATGATGATGAAGAAAGTCAAGAGTCCTGCAGACATAGAAGCCTCCAAGGCTTCCTCAAAATCTGGGCAGGTCTGATCCTCTTCTCTAATCACCCTACTTATATGTTCCATCTGAACCTCTTCAATTTTCCCTCTTTAAAATGGGTCAAAAACACCAAGTCATTTACTGTGTTATTATGTAGTGTAGAATAAATAAATAAATATATATTTATGGTTCAGATGCATGAGATTGGGAGGACCAGATTTGAGACAAAGAGTTGGACGTTTGTAAAATCAGTTACCAGAGATTAACTTTGCCAGGAATTATCGGCCCTGTTTCCTGATCAAAAAATATGCAATGATATATTTACTTAATTATTTATTGCATGGGTATTCGGACATCATTCAAAACAATGCCTGGGATTAGAGACAGAACATTTTCAGATGAAAGATCAGTTCGTAGTATGGGGTAACCTCCCTCCCTTTTCAGGAACCCAATTGTCTGATGTTGTAGCTTCCTTTGCAAATATGTGTCACATGGAAGCTGGGATTCGATCTCAGTCTATGCTGTCATGACATCTTGGTTACTGCTCAATTGCTGAGCCCTGATTGATTGAAACCATGTTGTTCATCTTTGGCCAAAAAGGACACATTCTGATTGGCCAAAGCTACTCTGCAAAGGTATTGACAGAACATCCATCACTGATATTCAAGCTCTATTCCATTTCAACCAGAGTTTTGGTTCCATCAAAGTAGAATATCAAGGCTACAAAGAGGCCAATTAATTGAGCACACTCAACATTTCTGATCAAGAATCACAACAAATATTTATTGATTCAAAATGACCTTGTGCTTTAAGAAAAGTTACACTTCTCTACAATGTTGAGAAATGGAATCTCCTTCCTAACATGGATGTGTGGACTTCAACTCCCAGAGTTCTCCAGACAACATGGCCACAGTTATGGATTTTGGGAGTTGAAGTCTACACATTGGGAGATTGATGAGGTTGGGAAACAGGATCTAAGATGGATCCTAAGGACATGTCATAGTGATGCAAGGATTAAAGTAGGTGGTTTTGCATACAACTCTGCTGAAGGTCTTGCTTTGATCTTACAGCAAAAGTAGGGGTTTGTAGCCCAGCTCTTCCATTGTGCAATATTTCAGCATGGGGGACCATTGATATTCCACCTTGCAGTTGTACCTCAAGCCAGCTGCATCCTCTGGATCCTTAGAAGGACTTAAACTATTGGTATCACTGTTGGAGGCTATATTTTCACCGCCACCATCATTAGCAGTTTCAAGCTTCTCTTTGCTTTTTGGCTCAGAGAAAGACGGAGAGGTGGTCTTCTCAGGATCTTCTTGAGAATGCTCGCTTCCAGGATGTACATGTTTGTGTAATGGACAATCAGATTCCTTGGCATCTAGAGAAAACGGCAGCTCTATTACTTCAATGATATGCATTCTTCTACAGAATTCTCTGTGAGGATGGGCATCATTAAAGTTAATACATTCCATGATATTTGGGTCCTCAAGGAAGATTCCTGGGTCATGATGGTTAGGATGGTGGTAACTGCCGAGGGTGATCTCATCTAAAGGTTGGATACTCACAAAATGCATTGCTGTGATTTTTTCCATGCTTTTATTCGGACTAGTGCAAGGCATTTTTCTCAAATGCTGAGATTACAGCTGTAAGTAAACAGAATGTTCCTGAAAATAAGAGATAAATAAGGGTCTAAGTTAGAAGAATCATCTAAGGTATGAATCTATGAGTCTTTTCTATGCCCCAGGACTGAGATGAGTGCTTTTGAAAAATCACATGTCTATGGAGCTTCTCAGCCATCCAGGTCATGGTTGTCCCACAGGAGCTTTTTCAAAAGGCAACTGGATTTTATTTTTCCTTAAAGACATTTTGCTTCTCATCCAAGAAGCTTCTTCAGTTCTGGCTGAAAGGTGGAGGGTGGAAAGATTTATATTCCTTGCAGTCATCTGGTAGTTGGCACTCTGAGAGTTGATGAGGACACTTGGAGGTTTATGTACAGCCTCTAGATGGCCTAAATGACTCTCAGACAGAGTGCCAATGACCAGACAACTGCAAGGAATATAAATCCTTCCATTCTCCACCTTTCAGCCAGAACTGAAGAAGCTTCCATGATGAAAAACTAAATGTCTTAAAGGAAAAACAAAGTCCATTTACCATTTGAAAAAAGCTTTGGGATATTTACAGGATATTACTGGTTTCAGGTTAATTTTATAACTGTGTAAATATCCTAACTGCTATTTTCCCTATCTAATCTGAACACCATGACACTGGAATGTTGTAAGAATATTTCCAAAAGTTGGGCTCCCACATGTTTAACTTTTTTTCCATGGTCTTAAACAAAACAGTCACTGGCAATGGCAAAAAAATATATCAATGAATAATTTGCAAAAAATCTAAAGCAAAGACAAGAGCAATAAAAATCTTAATAAAACCCAGCAATAAAATTTATGTTTAAAATGGGAAAGGAAAGCACATTATCTTTAAGTCTTTTCTCTTTATTGGGGAACTTCACAGCCTAGTTTCCCAATTAAGTCCTATCAGCTGTGTGGCTTTGGGCCAGTCCTTCTCTCTTGGCCCTATGTACCTTACAGGGTTGTTGTTGTGGAGAAAATAGGAGATAGGTGTATTGGATATGTTTATCAATTTGAATTATTTGTAAAAATAATACAGGCAGGATAGAAATTAAATAAATAACAAATAATAGGCAAAACAGACGCCTGGTGGGTTCATCTTGGGAAGGAATTCCATTTTATCAAAGAATCAATCTCTTTTATAGCTGCCCACCTCACCACTCAAAAGACTTGGAAATTAATTTTAGGATCTAGAGAAGCTCACAGTAAGAGACTAGGCAATTGACCTTCAAACCATGTCCACATTTTGAATTATTTCTTTATACAAGTTCTAGTGTAGATTGTAATGTTCTAGAGCAAGCTTGTGAATGTTAATATGGGCACTTTAAGCATGGGGCATTCTGGGAGTGCAAGTCCACCCATCTTTAAGTTCTCAAGATCAAGAAATACTGTTCCAGGAGAATGTCTACCTCGATCAGTCCCTACTAACATTTTTTCCAAAATCGGTGGACATGGGATGGTACACAATTTCCAAGTAGTAGAGGCAAGTCCTAATTTTATGGGAGGATTTTATGAGAAGCCAAAGAAAGTACCATTAAAAAAGTATATCAACTTACCTTTTAATGTGTGGCAGCTCAGACAGGGTGTTGATATCAAGCCAAATGCAGGGAGCAAATGCTATTTAACAGGAGAAGAAGCTTAAAAATAACCCCTTCAACCTTCACGGGATGTGACACATTTGGGGGAAAATTGTCCTTTGACTTAATTTCCTGACAAAACATGTTTTTGATCTCACATCTGACCTATGATGCCCTGTCATTGTCTTTGCTGACTCAATTTGGTGCATCCCCTGTTTGATTAAAGAAAGGAAATTCTGTAACTCCTCTAGTCAATTACAGCCTGTGTATAATCTCATCAGAATAATAGAGTACACAGCATAGCCTGGAAATTTGTCCAGGAGGTATTTTCAGCCCTAATTTACACGTGAGACTGAGGCACAAGAACTGGCAGGTTCACCCAAATCAACATTTCCAGCCCACTGTTGTTCGGTTCAATGTGATATGTTTTACAATCATGCATTGTCATGGGTCATCCCATGACCGGTGAATATGAGGTCATGTAATAATAGAAGCATGTTGAGAAACACATTTTTTTCATAGATTCATAGGATTGGAAGAGAGAGTTAAATGAGTCATCAGCCTAGAGTTGTCAGGTTTCGATAAACAATCTAAGTCCATCCCGTCTTGAATTCCATTGACCCTTATCTGGTATCAATTTAGTACTGAATTTCAGTTGACTAGATTCTTGTGTATAGGTTTGAGTAATAAATTTTCTGAACACACCTTATGGTCCTGATTCTTTGCACCTGGCAGACTATTCAATACGTAAAGACCTCGAGTGATGGATCACAACTTCAGGAGGAAGACAATCCTATTATTTAATGGCTTGGAAAGTCAACACATTGACCCTTGTTTTGAGTTGGGTTTGTCTCCATCCATCAAGTCTCATCTAACCATTGGAGTGTGGAAAATGAATCTTTATTTCAGTTCTTTTCACCATCTTCATAGATTTTATCTTCAACCATATACCTTTGTTGTTGCTCTTCTTTGCACCACTTCAAGTTCCTCAGTGATCTCCTTGTATTGTGGTAATCAAAACTGGATACTGTTTCATATTTTTGAACCACTGCAAGGTAGAAGTATAATTTCCTGTAAACTCAATAGTCTACTTCTCTTGATACAGCTCGACTGCACCAACTTTCTTGGCAGTTGCAGAATAATGCTAGGTCATTACTTAGTTGTATTCCACCAGGACAGCTGGAGTTTTGTACTTTTGTATATTAGCTTTTTGCTAAGGGCAGAATCCTACATTTCTAGTCCAGCCTGAGGCACAAAAACGAAATGGCTGACTTTTGAGAAGTCATTGGCTCAGTTCTTAGGAAGAATGGCAAACAGCAGATGTTGCTAAGGAAACTTCATGAGCTTCTTAAGAAGTCAAGATTGACTTGAACGTAGTTGTGTGCACACAGAAACATCATTGGCCATCCAAGACTGGTCTTGATTTGAAGTACAAATCAAATACTGGTGTTGAATCTATCTATGTTTACGTTGTTACAGGTAGTCCTTGACTTACAATCATTTGTTTAACAACTGTTTGAAGTTATAGTAGTGTTGAAATAAGTGACTCAAAACATATTTCTTGCACTTATGATTGTCATAGTGTTCCCATGGTCACATGATCAAAATTTGGGTGTTTGGCAACTGGCATGTGTTTAACTGGTTGCAGAATCCTGAGGTCACCTGATTACCATTTGTGACTTTCTAGCTGACTTCCCACAACCATTCAATGGGGGAATGCAAATTTGTTTAACAACTGTGGCATATAAGGTTATACATTTAACAGCTGCACTGCTTAGTAACAGAAGTTCCGCTCATGATTGTGATCATAGATAGAGAACTATCAGATTTGTGTCGATGAAGTCTTCCAAACCCAGCTGAAACTACTATAAGCAACCTGGAAATGTTGCTTTTTTAAAATAAAAAATTCCAGAGATGACAATAAGAAATATCTCCAAAAAGAAAACTTTTCAAGATAAAAATGGATGCAGTTGTATAGAAAACACACTTGCCTCAAGTGAGAAAATTAAGACAATGTAGATGTTTAACTGTCAAGGTGGGAGTTCATAGATTTGGGTAGGCCAGTCTGAGGATATGTATGCTCTTATTTGTAATGTTGACTATCTCTGATAAATTATGCTTATACAATCTAATTTTTGAAGTGTAGCACTTTCCTGGATACTGTGACTTCCATCAAAATTCACAGGCCAATAAATCTTTCATGGGCTTGGTGGGGCTTTATGTTTTATGGGGAATAACTTATTTTGTTTAAAAAATAATACCTACATTAATTTTGGGGGACTGACATCTATTTAGAATTTAAATCCTATGAGAAAAAGTTGGAATTATATTCTCTGTGATGGTAGGAAACAATCTGGGAAGAGGAGATATTAACAGAGTTATGATCATGGTCTTTCAGTCTCTGAAAGCTCTTGCAGAAAAGGTGTTCTACTCATTCTCTCCATTACAAAACTAGAACCAACACACACATTTTGGATTTGGGGGAAGGTGGAGGAATCTATGGACTAAGACACCAAGCTAGAAGTAGGAGACCAAGCTGGCAGGCTGACTTTGGGTCAATCACTAGGAAACTGTGAGTTCTAGTCCTGCCTTAGGCATGAAAGCCAGCTGGGTGAGTTTGGGCCAATCACAAGGAGATGGGGAGTTCTAGTCCCACTTTTGCCATGAAAGCCAGTGGGATAAAATAATAAAGGCAGGGTGATACAAATTATATAAAAGGTAAGTAAGTAAGTAAATAAACACACTAAAACCAGAGCAAATGCACTGACATCATTTTATTTTGGATAGTACCTTAAAGAGGATTTAGAAAGATGAGAGTGTGAACAGTAGCAGGATAAACACTTGGACAGGTCAGGAGGAATATCAATATACACTAGTAGTCAAAAACAATGGCACAAAAGGCCTTGAAAGATTTTTTAAAGAAGACGAAAGGACATGTACATCTTCAAAAACATTGATGAGAATGAGGAAGAGCTGTGAGAGCAGGCAGGTTCCTAATCTGTACTGCCAGGATTTCAGCAACTTTAGTGACAACCACAGCAGCCACCTCTGCTGCCTCTTCTGGAGGAAGGGATACGGTATGCCATTATCCCACCGCAACCACCGCAACCACAAGGTGAGCACGGCATGTAACAGCATGGGCTGCAGCAGCTCTGCATGCTGCCACAACAGGGCATGCAACAGCCCATGGAGCCGCAGGAATTTCCACAGGGAATGCAAATTATGGTGGTTCCATCTGAGCAGCCGCTATCGCCGCCACAGTGACAGCCACATCCTCCATACATGGTTGCAGGTGGAAAGTCTGAAAAAAATGTATCACAAGGGAACGTCATGTTATCTATTTTCCTCTGGTATCGGCAAGCTCCTTTGTGCCCCCATCAGTTCAATGGAATTGGGGACATTCATTGTTTTGCAGTCTTTACTCAACTAACAATGAATCCCTTTTCCCTTATCTTTGTGGCTTGATTATAGTTGTACAAGGAACAATCTTCCATTGTTGGATCTTCGGTCAAGCCAAATTTGGTCGATAGTTATTCTCCCAGATTTGAGGTCGTTATTTTTCCAGATATATATAAAACCTCAATTCTCCATGTCTTTCTGTAAAGCTGGTATTTAACCATGAGGCCCTATGAATAGATCACAACTGGGTGGACCAGACACAGAGATTCTGCTTCCCAAAACTACCAGATGAATGTTTTTGAGATCTCATGAATTCAGTAGAACCCAATCGTAAGCTTGTGGTTCTCAATAGCTTAAGCTTGTTGTCATCATCAAGTCCACCATGAACTGGCATCATTCCTTAGACAGATCCATCTATCCAGCAGCTTCTAACTATACCCCCTATAATCTTTTACTGCTATTATAGAAAAAGCTCAAGTGAGCTCCCATAACATACCTGGTTGATCTCTAGGAGCTGAAAAGTTCACAACCAATTCAGGTAGGTAGATAGGGATTTGCAGTGGTGGACTTTTTATATTGTCTGTGCACCTTTTGCGCATGAACACATCACATCCGCTGGAGCCCAAACCTTAAATTAACCATGGGAAAAGACACTTCCTAAAATACAATAATATTTGGTGTTGATTCTCTAGCTTCATTTACCTCTCTCATTAAATATCTTTTGAGAAATATATTGCATGATTAAAATGATTTTCTGGTAGGAATGCTACAATTATCCTCTATGACCAGAAAACCCTGAGGAAATTAAGCCATACTGAGGAATATAGATGTTTAACACCATGAGATTGTTTACTCACTAGGATGAGAGGAGTTAACGTCATGTACTCATAAGCATGGAGAGTCAGACCCTGATCACTACTGAGTGATCTGAATAGTATTGAGTGATCTAAACAGTTATTTTGCTCTATTATCAATGGAGTGAAGTGAACAATTAGGTTGGACCAACTTTTATACAAAAACTCACTTTGATGTTTAAAAAACAGATCTGATTTTAGAATATAGAATCATAGGGCTGGAAGGGACCTCATAGGTCTTCTAGTCCAACCTTTGCTAGAGCATTTTTATCATCCTCAGGGGTGAATAGGCTGGTTAATCCTATCAGTCATTTGGATGATGAAACTTCCTTTAACAGCTGACAACACTGACTCAAGGTTTCATTTGCTGAGTTTTGAAGTTGCTTATCATGCTAATCTGTCCTCTTGTGATGATGGTTGTCCAAACTGAGTCAGTACAGAAACTTTGGTCTGGGTTTAATTGAGCCAGAAATTGGGTGGCTTTGTTGTAAGTCATTCAGAAGGAGAGGGAAGTGAAATTTTCTAAAGCAATTTTCTGATTGAATGATTGGGAAACTTAGAGGTAATTCTGCTGATTGTCCATGCAAACCTACATGATTCCATGGTTTATCATACCTAAAAATGATACCTGAAAAGGTGCATAAAAGTAAGCCAGGCCAGCAGAATCTGACACAGCATTCAGATATTTTAATTAAAAGATATAACATAGATGATTACAGCTTTGTCTCCAATAGCCAAGAACACCATTAGCAGGCATTATTTTCTGGAGAAGGGTATGGTTGAAGCTTAGTCACATCCTAGTTGGAGTACTCTAACATCCTCTACAAGGAGCTATCTACCTTGGATAAAGAGAGCAGAGGAAAAAAATCATTTCCTTCCAAACATCAGGCCATCCAAGGCAACTGACTAGAAGGTGATTCAGAAGAGACAAAAATAATGTCCTTTACACAGCATGTAATCAACCTGTAGAATTTGGTAATGTGATGGTTGCTAAATTAGAACATAGAATCATAAGGTTGAATGGCACCTTGGAGGTCTTCTCGTCAAACCTCTGCTCAATCAGGAGAACCCTACATCATTCTGAACAAATGGCTTGAATGGCTTTTGAGCAGTTGCTTTTTAAATAATATCTGCTCAGAAAAATATTGGAAAGTGATATATTCAAATGACAGGCGTTTTGTTTGATGCAACATTAAAACAAGACAATCATTATTTTGGAGATATATAGGATGCCAAAGTACAACCTGTTCTGGCATGTGAATTAATTATAAAATTACCCAGATTCATCGGCAGTTGGAATATTTGACAAAATTGGCCTGGAGATGGATGTTTTCATAGTGAATGATGATTCTTCACAGCTATCTCACTTCCTAAGCAAAAATTGAGGGAGGTGCATGTAAAGTCCAGTTTTGCTTATTTTTTTGTTTTTCTCTGGCTTTCCGTTTTTCTGCATAACTTGCTGAACAAAGCAAGGTTAATTTGGCTAACCATTCTACAGTAAAAAAAATGTTATTTTGGACAGGAATTATTTTCTTCCAAATTTTAAATTCTTTGGGATGGCAGGATGGCAAGAAAGATACTTGTGGTATTTGATGTTTAGGGGTCTTTTAGTATCCAACATCATTCCTAACATCAGGATACTGATGGCTTCTGCCTGTTTATTTATTCACACTGCAACTCTTTAAGTATTTGCCAAAGTTCAGCCTGCTGTCCCTTCATCATTAAATATCTTGACTAATTTTTGTTCTTTCAAAATTTCAGAACATTCTTCAAAAGAATTAAGATATTATATTTAATGTAGCCTTTTCTGAGTAGAAGAGGGTATAGATATTGTACATCTTTCCAAAAAACCCTACATAATATCTAAAATTTGAATAGGTCATTCATTGTTTGAAAAGAGACATTGTATAATTCATCACTTCCCTTGTTTTATGAGGACACATGGCTAATTTCCATACAAATTGATTTTTATTCAAATCTCACACCATGTCATTAAGACATGGCCCAGCCACAAAGTTTTCAGCTAGCAGAAAAAAAACATGAGATAAAGTTGAATCCAACAATGTCATAGAGCTCCAGAGAAAACTCATAGACTGAGAGCAGATGGACAACTTTCCAAACAAAGCATCGTTTCCATTTTCTAAGAATGCCTGTTCGAAGTTAAAATGTCCCTTGTCTTTGCAATGTCTTAACTAACATTTTATTTATAATTAAAACTGAAAAAAATATGTTTTTGAAAAAAATAAAAACCAAGATTGGGCAAAATAACCTTGGTTAACATCAAAGGAGCGATCTCCAGGGTTTACATAGAGATGCAGTCCTTTTTTCAAGAAACACTGGAGATTAATCTTGAGGTTGGAATTATAAAATCACCATACATTCCTAAGTGGAGTAAACATCAAGAGTAAAAATCAGTGATTGATGTGAAGGCTTAAATCCATTGAGTTGACCGCATGAGATGTCCTATTGAGCAACCCAGAAAATGTCACAATAGAATTCCTTCTTAAACACTTTTTTAACCTCAACTATGGCATCTGAATAACCCATGTATTAACTGGAGATAGCATTAAACACCCACATACTATAAATGACTTAGATAATGGAAACGCGGATTGGGCCAAACAACACAAACTGGAATGGAGAAATTCAGAACAGGATTCGTGCTTAATAGGGATCAGCTGCTGTTCCTGGATGTCTCACTTCCCTTGAGAACACGTGTCCATTCGTGTATAAAAAGTCCCTGGTTAGAAAAGTTGTCACCATTCATCGGAGCTTCCAAGCTTTGAAAGCTTCTTCTACTGAGCCAAGGTAAGATATATTTTGTTCTTCAGTCTTACAATAAGAAGATCAAAGGTAGTAGCACCTTCCATCCTTCTTAGAGGGTTAGATAAAATTGTAAATTTGGAGGGTTAGATAAAATTGCAAATCCACATATTGAGCACCTTCTAAGGAAAATAATGGCAATAAACATATTTTCTCAACTGGATTAAATGTTTAAGGTGAAGATATCAATAGAGTAGGATTTGCTTGTAAGTGAAAAATGATTGGTAGGCCAGGTTTATGGCTTACTGTTGCATGAGGCTAGCTGATTATTTCACAGACCTTTATTACATATCTTCATTCAGCTTAGGTTAAAGCTATTCATGTGATCTGTGACCAAAGTTGTGTTCACATTTAAGAAAATTGGAATGAGAAAAAAAATGGAGCATGATAGGTTGTCGGAGTTGGTCTTTCACAATCTATTTTTGCTTTACAGATTTGCATTTAGGTCTGCAACCATGAGCTGCTGTCGCTGTTGTGGAGGTCGTGGCTGCTGCTGCTGCAACAGATACAGGCCAAGAACAGTTTACTATGTAGGAAGGCCTGCAACTGCTGGGCGCTGTTGTAGGCCTTGTGGATGTTGCTGTGGCCGTCCACGGTGCTGCTGTACTCCATCTTACCCATCTTACCCATCTTACCCATATTATCGAATTCCAGTCCAGACCTATGGCACCCAAGTGAAGAAATGTTAAAGGAACGTTGATAGTGTTAGCAAGACCTGCAAGTTAGAGCTACCAGATTCAGACTGGAGAAGCTGCAATGACCACTAGAGGGCAGCGAAGAGCAGGTGCTTTCTGCATCACCCCAATGCCCTCTCGTGATCATTTGAAATATGGCAACCCAGATACGATGATAAGTTGCCCTTTTGATAGCTAGAGGAATGTGAGAATGTTACTTGCTCCTCTTGCAAGACTTGCTAGATTATCTCTGACTCATCTTGCCAAGTTGATGAACAGAAGCCTTGACACAAATGTATTATGCAATGCTCTTTGATCTTGACTTTATTCCTGAAAAGATTAGAATCGTTTCCTCATAACTGAAAGGCAAATGGCACCGTTTTTCTTTTCTTTTTTTGTTATGATTATCGGGTGATTTTTTTTTCCCCTGGGGTTTAGATCTGCCCTCCAAACTGGTTCTATAGCCATTTAGCCTTTCCAAAAAGAGTAATTTTGGGTGATGGGTTGCATTTTCTTTGGCAAAGTAAGTCTTAGCTCTGTTGCCATTTTCCAATCCTTGTAATCTTTGTTGTTTCAATAAAATTCTGAAGTTCTAAAAGTTTTCCTTTCATTTTTTGTATTTATTCCTCAAGAAATGTTCAGTGACATTTCTAATTCTTACTGCCACATAAGTACTAATGTTTCTGTAGCCGGAACTGACTATTTTTATTCAGATATTGACTTCATGTCACAGTTTACTTTTAAATTTGGACAGCCATGTTGTGTTCAGACATGACATGTGTGTGTTTGTGTGTGTTTATGTGTGTGTAGGTGTGTGTGTGTGAGTGTGTGTATTTAAACCAAATCAGAGGCAGATCTTTAGGCTGGATTAGCATTAACCATGGCTAGCCTTTGATTTTGAAAAAGCTGGTTTAATGGCTGTTGTTCCTATTTGTAATACCACTCTATAAAGCCTTAGTAAGTACACCTAGAGTACTGCATCCAGTTTTGGTCATTACAATATAAAAAAGATGTTGAGACTCTAGAAAGAGTGCAGAGAAGAGGAACCAGGATGATGAGAGGACTGGAGACTAAAACATTATGAAGAACAGTTGTAGGAACTGGGCCTGGCTAGTCTAGGGAAGAGAAGGGTTAGGGGAGACAGGAGAGCAGTCTTCCAATATTTGAGGGGCTTTCACAGAGAGAGGAAGGGGTCAAGCTATCTACTAAAGCCCCCAAAGGCCAGACAGGGAATAATGGATGGAAACTGACCAAGGAGAGATTTAACCTGGAAATAACAGACCTGCCAACCCCTGATAAAGGAAAATCTGGAGACCCATGAAAAAAAATCTGGAGATTCTATAAAAAATAGTGAGATTCTATTTTTTTCCCGATCAAGATTAAACAAACCCCTTTTCCATCGAGGAAAATCATTAACAGTTTATTTAAATGTTTTACTTGTATTCCCTGTTGTGAAGAGCCTTGTCGTGAGACCGTGAGAAATGACAAAAAATCATGAGACTCACGGCAGAACCGTGAGAGTTGGCAGGGCTGAAATAAGGAGTAATCAACCCATGGAACAGAAGTTGGCTTCTGAAGTTGTGGAAGCTTCATCACTAGAAAGAAGAGATTGGACTGCCATTTCTCAGAAATAGTGTAGGGTCTCCTGCATGGGCAGGGGGTTGGACGAGATGACCTATAAGGTCCCTTCCAACTCTGATTATCTGTTATCTGTTAATTTTCATTTTGATGGCTTATTTATCCCCGCTTAGCTTCTTGGCCCCCATTTCTCAATAATAACTCAATCCCAGAGTTATTCAGAATTTTAACACTCACCACTCCTCCATTTTCATAGGAAAATGATGGGCTGAAATGCCTCCAAGTCTTCCCTGAGGTAAAAAAACCCACCATTTTGCTCAGGATAGCTTCTCCTCAGGACAGCTCTAAGCAAAAGACCCTCCCATCATCAAAGTCCACCAATCCCAGTGCACAATGGGCTGACATGGCAATTCCATGGACCAATCCGATTCCTGGATTCCTTTCCCACCTTTTCCCTCCAAGTTCCCTCCAGAAGCTGCTTGACAGTCTGAGGAGAGAAAAGACTGTTATTTCCCCCTCAGAAACATATTTAGGAGGAAAATCTTTATTTATTCATCAAACATATGCGGTTTTTATTTTATTTATCTTTTTAAATGCTTTTACCCTTCTCCCCTTTCTTTGAATCTGTCAGGGGGGGGGGGTTAGGCTGTTTTTAGAGATTTTTGCAAACTACAAATGTGGAAAATCTTTCTGATTGGGGTAAGATCCAGATAGGTTTAATAGTAAATATTAATGCCAGGATAAACCATGTTTGACTCAAACCCCAAGCTTGGTTAACTATGGTTTACGGAATTGGCTTTGGGCTTGAGGGAAAACAGATAAATGTATTTCTTTATTAACATTTTATCCCATCTTTATTAGGTTATAAGTAGCTCAAGGCACTGAGCATACTAATACTTCCTCCTATTTTTTCTACAACAACAACCTTGTGTTGTGTGCTGGGCTGGGCTGAAAGGGAGAAAGCCTGGCCCATACAGAGTAGAGATAAAACATTGTGTAGTGCATATTTTTCTAAACTAACATTCGTGTGTTTGTCTGAACAGGATGACATTGGTACCAGAGTTGCTTAACACGTGTGTCTTAGAAGAAATGTTTGTAATCAGAGTCTCTTTGTTTCTGAAAAGTAGATATAACTTAGGTTTTGCAGACTCTTCCAAATCAAATATTTGGAAGTTGAATGTTGGGTTTATGGTTGATGAATAGATTGGGATTAAACTCGCTATAAAAAGAGCTGAAAGGGGATTTTTTTTCTCCAATAAAAGATAATATTTGTATCTTTTAAAGTTAACTATGGAGTCCCTGGTGCTTTCTGAGCTTGGTGGTTTTTTTGCAGACATTTCATGATCCAACTAGGTATGATCATCAATGCTAGCACTGGTAATGTTACCTAGTTTAGTCCTGAAACGTCTATAAGAAAACCACCAAGTTCAGAGGGTAGCAGGGACCCCAGTCTTTTCTACAACTGGCCCACATGCCCTTCTGTAAATCATGTCTTCCAAATTCAAACAGCTGTGTGGACAGAATCACTAAAACCATAATTTGCTTTACAGTTGTTTATCAGGTGTACCGTAACTGTGGTGGCTTTGGGACATATACCATGCATGCGTTGACTTCCAAAGTTACTTGTCCCTGCCATGAGAAGAAATTGATGAATTAATGAATAAAGTCATTGTTCATGTACTAAACTAAATTTGAATTAGCATCATGGGTCTTGCATTTTGTGTAGAATTTTGAGGAAAGTATATCGAGATCAGGTAAAACTTTTATTTTTGGCAGATAAAAGATTGAATAGTAATTATTTAGTCTTCCTAATGGGTTGGGATGCCAAATACTTGGAAAGTTTGATTGGTGTGGGCCATTACTTCCCTTATTATGCGTATATAGTCTTTAATATATGCTTTTGTTTTAATTATTCCAGTAAAGGAAGTTATTGTAACTTATAATAAGGGAAGTTAGTACTTTTCATATAGCTGTTAATGTTGACCAGATGCTGCATTTTAGTAGAGAGATAGCACAGTTCAGACAATATAAATATGATTTTTTTTTTCCTCCAGTTGTGCAAAGCTAAGGCCCGGTCCCACTGCACTTACGGATGCAAAGAGGATGTAAAACATTAAAAAAAGTTTGCCATCCATTGGAAAATGCTATGCATCCGTTGTATAGTCATTGCATACGTGTTTCATACGCTCTATCCGTCGAGCATCCGTCCACTGTGATTTCATCCGCACAAGAAGTTTTGAGCTGTACAAAACTTTGTGAACGGATGAACTTTCTGCTGTGTACGATGTAAATCTGCGACATACAAGCAACAAACATTCTATGTCCGTTATCATCCATTAAACATCCGCTGTTTCCTCTCTGCATCCTCTGGGCATCCTCGCAACTCACATACGCTGCAGCTGAAAATGGAAAGAGGGAGGAAAGAAAAGGTACATGGAACGTCTATACATCGTTAGTAGCACGGAAATAGGATGCGCAGTGAACGGTTTGCATCCGATATACATCCGTGTGGCATCCCCTTTCTTTCCTTTAGGCGTACGTGATGCACCCGCTTCATCTGCTATGCGTCCACTTCGCAATTATCCCCCGTAACCCCATCGGAGGTGTCATCCCCTTCCATCCGCTTTCATCCGCTAGGCTTCCGATTAACATCCGTTCCACATCCCCGCTTCATACAACCCACGTCCGTTCTTTTCCGTTCTATTTATGCAAATTTTCACTACTTTTTGGAGCAGATGACAACGGATGGAGCCACCCCTGAAATTTTGCTTTTCCGCTGTGTCCTTTATGCATACATTTTGCGTCCGTCAGCCAGTAGGACCGGGCCTTTAGGAAAGTAAGTCTAAAGTTTACTTTGTAGAAATCCAGCTTTGACATTAAAGGATAGAGACAAACAAGTTCCAGCAGAACAGTTTTGATGAGTCATCATTTTATTTTTGTCTACATAGCTATCTTCAGAATAAGGAAAGGCTCCAGACACCCAGGAGGAAATGAGAATACCAGTTACTTTAACATAACAAACAAGGCTTTTTCATTTAGCTCGGGAGAATTCAGCTCAGAGAACAGTGAGAAAAAAGAAGAAGAAAAGAAAGTGTCACCATGATGGTGATGCAGAGGAATTGAGTTGAGGGATCTTGGCAGCCTTAGCAATTAGCAGTTAGATTAGTGGGGTTGTTCTTCTCGATGTTGTGTTGACATTGTTTGGGTCTTTTCATATGGTGCTTGGCTTCTTACTTCTTGCAGCATGGAGGGGAGGAAATGGGGCAGCAGGTCTGGATGCAAGGAACAGCGCAGCTGCAAGAAGAGCAAGAGGACTGACCACAGCTAGATTGGCCTCCACAGGAGGACTGGCCACAGCTGGATTGGCCTCCACAGGAGGACTGGCCACAGCTGGATTGGCCTCCGCAGCTGGATTGACCACAGCTGGATTGGCTCCCACAGGACTGACCACAGCTGGATTTGCTACCGCCGCAGGAACAGGAGGATTGGCCACAGCTGGATTTGCTATCACCACAGGGACAGGAGGATTGGCCACAGCTGGATTTGCTACCACCGCAGGAACAGGAGGACTGGCCACAGCTGGATTTGCTACCACCGCAGGA
>BLBF01000081.1:9667345-9686972 GCA_015471245.1 Laticauda colubrina
CTGGATTTGCCACCACTGCAGGAACAGGAGGATTGGCCACAGCTGGACTTGCTACCGCCGCAGGAACAGGAGGTCTGGCCACAGCTGGATTTGCTACTACCACAGGAAGAGCAGGACTGACCACCACAAGAGCAGCAAGATGACTGACCACAGCAGGGAATACAGCACTGTTGACATCCACAGCAGGGCACACACAAAAGCATGGCCCCACAGGTTCCACAGGTGCCCCCACAACAGCCACAGCAATCCCCACAGCAGGTCATCTTTGTAGGCAAACTGAAAAACAAATAAACACATCTATGTAATCAAGACACACAGTTACCTTTTGAAAGAATATCTTCAGTGCCAGAAGAGATTTTGGTTTTGTGAACCTTTATGAAAGAACTAGAAATTAAATTGCTTGTGAATTATGGATAAGATTACAAGTAAGATCTTTGATGCTCTTTGAGCTTGGTTGTTCTTACAGACATTTCATTATCCAAACTAGTAACATTATCAGTAGTAGTAAGGGGTGGCCTTATCAGCAAACCCCATTCCTTATTAGCACTGATGATGTTACCTAGTTCAGGTAAATGAAACATCTTCAAGAAAACAACCAAGCACAGAGAGCATCAAAGACCCCTCATTTCAACCCTCAGCTACAAATATTATCCTTTAAAGATACAAAAAGTGATATAAAGACCTTTAAAGGACCTTCCAGTCACTCTAGATTCCTGGCAATTGCCTGGAACTAGTCTGTGCTGTTTTCTTGGCCAGGTTTTTGTAGCTGGGTTGCTGTGGTCACCTTCTTTGTAGGGCTGAAGGTAACTGGCTCGAAGTCAGTATCAGCTGGTTTCACACCCAAAGCACCACTACACCAAACAGGTGCTCAAAGACAACCATACATATATAACAAGCTCAAGATCACCCATTAAGTTGCAGTTCAGAAGATTTATTGTTCAAGCCTCTACACAAGAATCTAGTCAACTAAAGTCCAGTACTAAATTGGCACCAGATAAGAGTCAACGGAAATCAAGAGAGGTTGGACTTAGACTGTTTATGGGAATGTAAAGATTCTAGACTGATAACTTGTTTATCTCTGCCCCGCACCCCCAACAGCTCTGCCTGCTCATGTCCTACACACATCTTGAAAGAGAATAAAGGATAATCACTAAAAACAAAACCATGCTGAACTTAAGTTTTGAACATGGTCCCCCTGCAAACAGTTTCTTTAGATTAGCAACAGTTGGATGGGCACAAGCCCTGCTTTTAAATAGATTGTATGGAGATGTTTTGGTGAAATTTGTACTTACAATAATTGGCATAGTTTGTGAGAATTCTTTCATTATGTTGTCTTTTCTCCAACTACCTGGTTCCCTCAACTTCAGTTAATTTCAGATATAAATATTATGGAAGATTTTCCATTGAGTTTTCTCTGATCAATAAATGTTGCAGTTATTGGGGCTGTAAAAAACGAGTAGATTCCAGCCCATCCTGTAGTACATAACTACACATATACAAAAAAGCTCATAAAACCACCAAAGAAATTATATAGAATTATGTAAACAAATTACAGCATCTTTCATTGGAAGATACTGCAAGATATATTTCAGTATAACATTATGTTCTTACCTTGAGTAGTATCAGTTGAAGGAGAAGAAGTATGCAAATATTGTCGGATGAAAATCATTTTATATGGCTCCCTATAACAGTCCCCAAGGAAATGAAACATCACTTAAGCATGGTCAGTGCTGCCTTGACTTCAGCTGCACATTTCTGGTCATTTTGCCATCATCTGATCCTTTACCCATGTTGAATTTTTTTTTTATATTTATGATTAATTTGTGTTTGGTCTGTTATTAAACCTCCTTTAATCTGAGAACGTTATAATTTGCTCATGAATCTCAAAGGCATTTGGGATTGTTATAGTAGGATGAATGTTTAGGGCATGTGTATTTTACAGACTGCTGTTCTGTGCCCTTAAGGTACAAGGCCAGTGAGAGAAGTCCATTGATTTATGAGTGAAAAGGAGTCACAGCTGAAGATGCCCCTTTATATGCCCAGTCTATGTAGGGGAGGCTACAGGTTCTGTTCCCAACGCTGTGGCAGCTAACCACATTCTTTTATTGGACCAGGCAATCGAGGTGAAATATAATACAAAGCAAGGTTAAATTAATGAAGCATTGCACTCATGGGAAGGTAAATGACAACAATTAGACAGTAATGCTGGGCACTCATTTGAGTGAATTGGGAGGGATTAGATGTAAATGCTATAAAATATTTTTGGTGATTACTGTTAACAAACTGCAATAAGTCAGGGTTGCACCCCTTGCATATGGTCCACTTTCTTAATCCGTATTGAAACAGAAGAATACTTGATAAATTAGCAATTACCCACTCTTTCTCTTCTTTACACTATTTTGGGCTCCTTGTGGGGTAAGCTATCACATAATGAAGATTACGTGTGGGATCCCTTATTCTGATGTAGTTGATCCTAAACCCCGAGTCATGTTTTGCAAGGGCTTCCATAGATTTATCTAACAAAATTGAAGTTCATGAATTGATGCCACACTGACAAAATATTGCATTGGGATATCATGGCGGAGATGCCACTCTTTCATATTTGTATCCTGAAGTTATACACAAGAATGTAAACATCAGTGTTTGCCGCAACATCACTTTGTTGTGAAATGTTTTATCCCTTGCCCCTGTGCCTGTGTTGAGGCTGGCCCACTCATAATCATTTAGAAAGGGGGTTCAAGTATATCTCATTCAGTTTTTTAAGAAAGGTTTTGATAATTTTAACTGTTACACTGAATGTTGTAATCCATCTAATGTAATAAAATGGGCATGAGTAGTGTGGACGTTATAAAATAAAAATAAAACCCTCATTTTAGCATTGTAGTAAAAAGGATGGCAAACTTAGAATAATCCTTGGTAAACCCTTTAATCCTTTCATTTAAAGGCCAGTTCAGAATGATGACATGGGTTCATTGATAACCAACCAAAAAGAAACAAGTAAAATGAGCCCAGATGCTTCCAGAAATGATGGAATAATTACAATAATATTTCTTGGTGTCCTAGTTTGTAATGAGTAAGCGTCTTAATATTAGTGCATTCAGTAGTCTATTATAAAATTGTCATAGGCATAACTATTAATTAAAAATAGTTTTAATAATATATTGCAGCTTAAATACTTTAATGAGAGGTACAAATACAGAGGATTAAAACAGACATCTGCTTTACAGGGTAATCATGAATTTGATTCTTTTCGATGATGTTTCATTTCCTAAGGAAAAATAAAATAAGTTGCATAAGCAGTAGTAGTTGCATAAGCATTTTCATTTCCACTTTGAAAATGATTCAGAAGGAATTCTTAGGAGCACATGTGAACACGACACATTTTGGCTTTTCATTAAAGTAGCCACGTCTTCTTTCAGGCTTGAAAACTTTAGAAAAATGCTGCTATTTTAGAGTCTTTTTAATGAGTCAGATGTGTAAAACAGCCAAACACAGATGATATGATCATTTCAAGAAGGGTGGACACCATGAGCTTATCATGGGGTCCAAGGAAAGGTTTTTTTCTTCTTCTGAATCACAGTAAAAAGGTGATCTAAATCAGCATGAAGTCAATCAAGCATCCATTTGGTAGTTCTAATACTTAAAATCCAAAAATTAAAAGCCGTATGCATTTATTATCCAATGGATGAGTCCATATTGGCTGTTTGATGTTGTTACGGATTCAAGAATTTCAGATATGTTCTGCATTAATTATATTTAGTAAGATGGAAAAGAATGACCTCCAGATACTGATTTGTGTGAAAATTGGATATTTTTAGAATCTCTCCCTCAGTTTTTATTTGATGTTTCACAAACAAAAGCTTGTAGCCTTGGCTGTTTAGCTTAACATAAATGCTGCTTCTACAGAGTTGCACAATGATGGTATATGGACATTGCTTTAATAAGGTTGTTTAAAATGAAGGTGTAGGACAGTGGTGGCTAACCTTTTTGGGCTCCTGTGCCAAAAATTATGCATGTGCTTGTGCTCGCGTGTTCACCTGCCAGCACCCAGAAGACAATGCGCACCCCCCATACCTCCTGTACATGTGCATGCAATTGCCCCGCTGCCCCCTTACCTGCACTGCACCTCCCAGCTGATCTTCAGCCCGTTTGAGGCCTTTTTTGGCCACCCAGAGGCTTGAGGAAAGCTTCTGTAGCCTTTGCAGGCCGAAAAATGGGCCGTTTAGTCACTTCTGGTATTTCCTCAAGCCTCTGGGCTCAAAATCAGCTGTGAGGCGCATCCATGCACAGTGAAGTAACTTTGACTGTGGCTCGCGTGCCAGCACAAATGGCTCTGCGTGCGACCTGTGGGATGTGTGCCATAGGTTCGCCATCACAAGTGCAGGAGATGACCAAGTTGAGCTTGGAGGAGGGGTCAAGCCCACAATCAATCTCGATTCCCTTCATGCCCACAAGTGATCTAAATCCAGTCCGTCTTTAATATGCAAAATTTGCTTCTTGATTTATTGCGCCTGACACAAGGAAATGAATCTGGCCAAGGCCTAAGTCTCACATTGAACAAGATGACATTGAAGCCAAGAGAAAAACTTGTCCATTTTATGCAGCATTATCATGGCTGAAGGAGGTTGCACAGGGCTGCATTAAAAGGTCTACCATTATTGACTGAGTCTACTCTCCGCATCAGTTGTCTTTTTTGTTGACAGATGAGATAAATTTGTATTCCACAATTGTTCCTTGGAGAAAGGAACTGTGGTTGATGAAGGTGTCATTCATACTTTTGTTGGGTGTCAAGGAATTAAACCATCCTTAGGAGAGCAGCAACTAATAAACTAGGTGAATTTATACAATAAACTATGATTCATTAAATAAAACACTGTTGGCTGAATATATACATAGGATTTAGCTGTGAAATCCAGATCTTCAAATCAGATTCAAATATTTTAGGTTCTATGTGGATAAACCTAGGAAAAGACTAATTCCCATTAAAGTATGTTGCAAGAATGCTTCTGATCTGAGCACCTGCTATTTATGTGACTGTTCACATGTGTGCAAACTTCTCTATCCACATAATATTTATGCGAAATGCCTTCTTTATGTCTGATGATGTCATGTGTCCTTCCCTCCAGAGGAGTGAAAAATAGTTCCACTGAAATTCAAATTGCTTCGACTACATTTCAATACAGTGTGGAATTCTGGGTGCCACAGTTTGAAAGGGTCATGGAGAATAATGGATATTAAAACCAAATCACTTGAAGAGTTGGATATGATCATCTTGTAACAAAGAAGACCAAAGAAAGATTCATATATGGACTATGGAATTCAAAATATCGATGACCGAAATACTAAAATGTGTTATTATCTTTTATAACATGAAAACATCCTTTTGTTCTGAATCAAACTAGGCAAATGCCTCATAATGTCAATTAAAAGGAGACAAAATCTTGGAATCATATGAAATAATTTTTAGCGGATAAGATGCATTTCATTGCCAGTTGTCCTCAATAATTCTTTGAAGTTTCCATACATCAACCAGGATTACGACTAGAATATTCTTACCAAGCCTCCATTTGGGTCTTAGAAAACTCAATTTTGCTTTAAATATAATTTGCACAAATGTAGTCATGTAGTCATGTAGTCCGCTACATAAAAAAGAGAGAATATAAATGAACTCTCCATGCTTGCATTCTGCCAGATGTCAAGACAGAGTTGTGGCATTTGACTAGCACAAATTGCTCGCCATATGCTAAAGTGCTTTGGAGTTATCTCACTGGTCTCTCTTTTTCTTGCCCTGTTTTGTGGCAATTTGAATGCTTGCTAAAATGATCAGGAACCATTTGATAAAGAATGGAAGCAAGGATGAGCTGGAAGTTTTCAAGAAAAGATTGGACAGCCACATTTGGCCAAGTAAGTATAAGGATTCCTGACTTGGGCAATGGGATTGGTCTAGAAGACCTCCAAGGTTCTGTCCAGCTCTATGATTCTAAGACATTCAAGAGTTACACATCTAGACTATAATTGTTAAAGTTTTAACTCTCAAGTTCTTTAGAGGTTTTGTAGAAAGGATAGGAGATACAATGAACAAAGACCAAAACAAGAATGTACAAGATTAATTTCTTTTATTATTATTATTATCATTATTATTAAAAATGAGTTTGTGGATGAAGAGAATAATTGTTCCAAGAGTTGGCACAGAAGAAAGAAAAATGGCCACGAGCAGGTGTTTAGGTTGGGAGTGAAAAAAACAGCAGCAGCAGCCTTGAGCAGCCCTTAGGGAGGAGGATCAAATATGAGGGAGATGTAGCATCCCTTCCCTTCTCGCCTTTGGTGTTTCCTTTAATGCTTTTCAGGACTTGCCTTGTTTGGGGAAGCAGCACTTGGTACAGCAGCCTTTAGACTCGCAGCCCTTAGAGCTGCAGGACTGCCCAGAACAGCTTTGGGAGCAGCTGGATTGTTGGCAGCAGCAGGGCGAACAGCCACATCTGCAGCAGCATGGAACACAGATGCACTGTTTGCAGCAGCAGGGAGCACAGTCGCACTGCTGGCAGCAGCAGGGGCAACAGCCACACTTTGGGCAGCAGCAGGTCTTGCAGCATTGGGAACAACCACACTTGCAGCAGCAGGGGGAGCAGCCACATTTGGAGCACTTAGCCATGCTTGTGACGGAGAGCAGAGCAAAGCAAGATCTGCAAGGAAACAAAGGATGCTGTGTCGATAAACCCGAACAATTTCAAACATACTGTTTCTCGTCCCTGTGATCAGTTATTAACGAAGGCATGAAACCCTGGCTAGTGTGCAGTTTAAAAATAATGAAACCAGAGGTGCTATTCAGCAGGTTCTGACAAGTTCTGGAGAACCGGTAGCGGACATTTTGAGTATTTAAGAGAACCGGCAAATACTGCCTTTGACTGGCCCCACCAAACCCATCTGTTCTCCGCCTCCCATTGAGTCCCAGCTGATTGACTGGGTCTCTTTTGGTTGACCTGCACAGGAGAACAGAGCTGGAAAGCAAGTTAGTGAGCTGGGGAGGGAATGGGGATTTTGCAGAATCCTTCCCCTGCCATGCCCATCAAGCCACACCCACCAAGCCATACCATGCCTGCCAAGCCATGGCCACAGAACCAGTAATAATTTTTTTTAAATCCCACCGCTGAACAAAACAGTAAAAATGAGGGGGGAAAAACTTGTCCCTCCAACTGAGAAATAAGGAAGATTCTTTGGGTAAAGATTTTTCCAGCTAGCTTCTCTGGAATTGAACACACCACATTTCTACAACTAGAGCGTTGCCTCTTATGATTAATAAGGATTTTGAGAAAGGCCTCCCCCATTTTTAAGTAACAGAATCTTCAACCTAAAAAAAAGTCTAAACTTCCTGGTGCAGGCTATATTATTGTTGCCCTGACTTGAGTACCACCTAAAGTTTGGAAATATGGATGTTAAGGGGATCCAGATTCCCTTGGAAATATTCTACAAGTGAATTGTAGGACATTCTGCACAATTATTTTTGGAAGTTTGTGGTTCTAATGAAACGAAAGATGTTCCATGAGATTACCTCCTTGAGAATAAACTTTAGTAAGAAAGCAGATATGACATCCAGAAATTTGAGTTTTCTCCCTGTGTCTTGAAGAAAATTGAAAGGACTTACCTTATTTGCAAGCAAGAGAAGATGTGAATATGGAATCCAGGTGTGAATGAAGAAGTGGTGGATGGTCCTCTTTATATAAGTGTGCTAATCTTTCGATGAGCAATGAGCACATCAAAAAATGTTGGGATTTTTAGGGTGGCTGACTGTCACTTTTTTTGACATCATGACATTATTTTTGACTAAGATCATTTCCTTAACTTATGAAAAAAAAGTGTATGATTAATGTAGATCCAAGTGTTATTTAAGTAACTGTCTTTAAGATCACTACTTGGAAATAGCTAATGTTTGGTTGTGTTATCATGAAGCACTTACTTTAACCTGTGAAGACCATTTGACACTGCACCACTAATACTTATTTACAAATGGAAGCAATTTTTTGATATGACTTTTTTAATTTTAAAAAAGAAAGAAACAGATATGTAGAAATACTGAACATGGAAAAAAATAAAAAAGAAAGCAATTTCACCCAGTTCTGTGCCCCATTGTGCTCCATCTGGTATCCTAAGATTCCACTTATCAAACTCACGTCACCAGTATTGTTCAGAATAGAAGAAGGGAAGCATTTTTCTAGAATCTAGTTCCTGACCAGTTAGTTTGTCAGCCTCATTATGACATAGGAACTTTGAGGAACTTGTCATATTTTTCTGTAATCAACTGCAGAAGATTGTGAGCAGAAGTTTTGGGGAGAAGGTAATGGATTATCTGTCAAGTGCAAAGAATTGGGATTACACATTAAGTGCCAGTTAAGATGATTCATGCCTACACACAAGAATCTAGACAATTAATGGTCAACACTAAATTGGCATCAGATAAGAGTCAAAAAAAATTCAAGAATTAGATGTAAACCATTTGTAGATGTGTAACAACTCTAGGCTGATTACCCACTTGACTCGACCCTCCAGGCTCTGCCTTCTCTTCTCTTACATTGTCAGCTGTTTAAGGCTTGCACCGGCGAAGTTAAGCAGAAAGTTTTGTCTGTTCTTTTTTGAAATTTTTAGCTCCATTATTGTTTATTTATTACATTTATAGATGCCCATCTCACTTTGAGAAGGGACTTTGGGCAGCTCATCATTAAAAATATTGATATAAAAAGTATTAAATACAAAGGCAAGAAGCAAAAAATGCAAGATCAGGGCAGAGGTGGTATTCAGCAGGCTCTGACCAGTTCTGAGAAGCGGTAGTGGAAATTTTGAGCAGTTCGGAGAACCGGCAAATACCACCTCTGACTGGAGATTTTACAATATCCTTCCACTGCCATGCCCACTAAGCCACACCCACAGAACCAGTAGTAAAAAAATTTGAATCTCACCACTGGTTCAGGGCAATATTATCCTCATTTAATCTGCCAAGCACCTCCAATGTTACGTTACTCCCATTAAGATCCCAAGATCCCAAGGTAACTGGCAGTGCCAGTTTTAACACCCTTCCAGAGGAACAAAAGGGGATAGAAAGGGGTGGGATTCAAATTTCTTAACAACCAGTTCTGTGGGAGTGGCTTAGTTAGTGGGTGTGGCTTGGTGGTCATGTGACTGGGTGGATGTGGCTTGGTGGTCATGTTATTGGCTGGGTGTGGCCAACTCAATATCACTCACATCGAGGCATGCATTTCCTCGCCTGGCCTCTCATGACTGTGGGGATTCTTCAACAGTCGTCAGTGTGAAAAATGGTCATAAGTCACTTTTTCCCATGCCATTGTAACTTTGAATGGTCACTCCACACAAGCAAAGTTCCAGCAAAAGAGGGGGAAAAAAACTCCAGAGATGTTCCTGAGACAGGAAGTCCAGTCCTGGCAAGAATGTAAAAAGGGTTAACGGAGAGGCAGTTTCTGTAAGCAACACCGGAATGTTTCCTTCCTGCCTTCGTTACAGGATTAGCTCAGAAATTTCTTCTAACAACCGATTCTCCGAACTGCTTAGGATATTAACAACCGGTTCTAGGAATAGGTGCGAACTGGTAGAATCCCATCCCTGGGGATAGACAGATTTCATCTCGGATGGGGAAATATTCCACAGTGTGTGTGGGACATGGCAGAAAAGGTCTCTTTCCAGACGGCACCAGCTGAAATTCTTTGACAAATCCAGGATTGTGTAAGAATGACACAGGACACTTTGCTTAGAGAGAAAGTAATTTATTTGAGAGCATAAAGGACAGCATTCAAAGGTAGATACCATTTGGGATTTTGAGGCTAGTAATATTTATAAGAAAATTGGTCCTTTGGGAACTGTGAATATTTCTAAGCTGCCCTATGTTGCCTCTAGGTGAGATGGATATCAAATAAGTCTAATAAATAAAGATGCTCTTTGAAGTATTTAGTTTGTGGAAGTGGGGCTTCAATGCAAATGTCTTTAATTTTTGTTGAGTATGTAGGATTTTTTCCCTATGGTGTGAGCCAGAGGTGGTATTCAGCAGCTTCTGACCAATTCTGTGGAACCGGTAGCAGAAATTTTGAGTAGTTGGGAAAACTAGTAAATGCCACTTCCGACTGGAGATTTTACATTATCCTTCCCCTGCCATGCCTACCAAGCCATGCCCACAGAAACGGTAGTAAAAATTTTTGAATCCCACCACTGGTGTGTGCCTATATGTTGAGTTTGGGCACCATGTTTGTGTGTTCAGGAAAATCCAGTACCTGCCTGGTTGCTCTTCTTTTGGAACCACATGGTTTTAATCACTTGCAGCCTAGCTGTCAATTGTCATCTGAAAGAAGTTTAAACAATCCCCATGACATTGTATTATATTTATTTGCAACACAATTTCTTCAGGTTTGGGTTACTTAGCAGGCAATGTTGATATTTAAAGGGGTTAAAAGGAAATGCACGAATAAAATTATTCCTAAATCTAATCCCCCCCAACCCAACACTATTTAATTCTTGTCTTTATAAATGATCAGAAAGTTTCTTTATCAACTGTACATATGGCATGAAGCTGAAGTCATTAACTAAATACCTTGGAGGCAGTGATGGGATTCAGTTGCTTTTGTTTTTTATTACTGGTTCTGTGGGCATGGCTTGGTGGGCATGGCAGGGAAAGGATAGTATCAAATCTCCACTCAGAGGTGGTATTTGCTGGTTCTCCGAACTATTCAACATTTCCGCTACCAGTTCTCCAGAACTGGTGAGAACCTGCTGAATACCACCTCTGCTTGGAGGTCAAAATAAACCTTCCAGTTATCTCAACAAAATTAAACCTTGTACCAAATCCAACAGGATAATTTTGCAAGGAAAATGCAAGATAGATAAGAATTAAAATAACATCCATTAGTGGATGTCTAGGTAAGTAAAATTGAGTAAATAAATGAAGAAGAATGGAGACCTGGATCAGACCCAGTACAGTGGAGTTGGACTTTTATTCTATGTTCTATGTTCCATATGTTATGGGTATAGGTACGCAAGCAGATCATCAGCTGAGAACAAGGCAGCATTGTGATTGGAAAACATCACTGCAATAAATCAAGGTCTGCAATGAATTAAGAATGGTATTTAAATTACAAAATAAAAGATTTCAATTGGAATCTAAATTTCTACAACTTTTGAGAACTGTGTCAAATTTTGGCAGCTCAATCTGAAAGAGAAACTCCTTCAGAGAAGCAGCAGCAGGATGCTAAGAGATCTTGGAAGGAAACACTTTGACAAGCAGTTCAAGGAACTGGGCACATTAAGCTTGTCATAGAAAACTTTTTTTGTGTTGTGAACTAGGATTATTTCTGCTTCATTTCCACCTGTGTTTTGTTTAAGAAATTCATCTTACATGTAAAAAAAAAAGCATGTGCCGTGGTGGCGCAGTACTCACAGTGCAATATTGCAGGGTTAACTTCCCCGACTGCCAGCAGTTCAGTCCTGATCAGTTGAAGGGTTGACTCAAGCTTCCATCCTTCTGAGGTGGGTAAAATGAGCATCCAGATTGTTGAGGGCAAGAGGCTGACTCTGTAAACCGTTTAGAGAGGGCTGTAAAATACTGTGAGATGGCATATAAGTCTAAGTGGTATTGCTACATATAATTTGCACTACAACATCTTGGTGCACATCAATGGGCGGGATAAAAGAAATCTGTACAGGTACTCCTTGACATATGACCACAGTTAGGACCAGAATTTCAGGTACTAAGTTGAGCGATTGTTAAGAGAGTTGTACCCAATATTACAGCCTTAGTGAATTGTTGCAACTGTTAAGCGACTCATTGAGCATGTCAAGGCTCCGACATGCACTCCCATTCAAATCATAAGTCTCTAGCTACATTTCTTAGAGTAAAAAGGATTGATTTACTAGGAGTTTACATGTTGGCATTTCCTGGTTGCAGCCAACTGACACATCATTCATTTCACCCCTGACCCTGGTCTTTCCCCCCATCTCCTGGATGTATATTCTCCAATGAGACACATCCATAGCCAAGAATCATCAATCATGCTCTCCAGTAATAATCTTGCATGCCAACAGCTTTGGCTGCCAAAACGATTATCTGAAGCATTTAAGGAATGCACTGCTTTTCTCCACTCCCTTTCTGCTGGCAACTAAAAAGACTAAAAGAGTATTTTTTATTTGACAGAGCGGTTACGCAAATCCGGCTTCTCCCATTGGCTTTGCTTGGCAGAAACATGTTGAGAAGGTCACAAATGGTGATCGCATGAACCTTTTACTGCTATATGAGAAGGACTTTTATTACTATCTGAAAGGTGTCTTTAGTTGCTCAGATGACTGAAAAGATCAGTACAATGCATTAGGAGAAGTCTCAAGGAATGGATTGAAGGCACTTTATATTATAAATTTCAGAGGGTCTTTTAAGCCAGGACCGATGTTTTGTTCCTCATCTTTTCTGGATAATTGGAAGGAAGTCAGAGTACAAATCAAATAGGGCACCAACAGAGACATGAGAACAAGAATGTGTATGAGTACTTTTTTATTGCATTGTGAATATCTCCATAATGGGGAAAGAAAGCAAATAGAAAAAAAAAAGAATATCAGAACTGGAAGGAATCTTGAAGGTCTTCTAGTCAAACCCTCTGCTCAAGCAGGAGACTGTAGACCATTTTAGATAAATGGTTGCCCCGGACTTGATCCAGGAATGGCTTAGACAATGACAGAGTATCAGGCAGGATTTTCAGAAACAGAAGCAAGCTGGAGTCTTGAAGAGGACAATCAAAAGGAGGCAAGGGGAGCAGTGGACATTTCATCCTTGTCTTTCTTGCTTTGAGCAATCTTCTTAATGCTGTTCAACACTTGGCCTGCTTGGGACAGCCGCAGCCACATCCACAGCCACCCTTGCATCCGCATCCGCATCCACAGCCACCTTTGCATCCGCATCCGCATCCACAGCCACCTTTGCATCCGCATCCACAGCCACCCTTGCATCCGCATCCACAGCCACAGCCACCCTTGCAGCCACAACCACAGCCACAACCACAACCACCCTTGCAGCCGCAACCACAACAGCTCTGGCAACAGGTCTGTTGGCAGCAGCAGGGGGAGCAGCAGCACTGTTGGCAACAGCAGGGGGAACAACCGCATTTGGAGCAGCAAGTCATGTTGGCGGTGGAGGATGAAGAAGAGAAAGACCTGGAAGGAATCAAGTGATACTACATTAACAAACTTATGTTATAAATTAACAATGACGGCATCATATAAGGAGAACACATACAAAATGCTCTACCTCTGGCACTTACTGCCAGCAAGATTAGCGAAAATGTACCCTAATAAATCAATGGCATGCTGGAGGTACAAACATAAACAAGGAACCTTTTTTCATATGTGGTGGATGTGCCAAGAAGCAAAGAAGTATTGGATGAAAGTAAAGAAATGGCTTGAGAAGATTATTAAGCAAAAAATAGAGTGGAAGCCAGAATTATTTTTATTAACTATAATAAAGGACAATCTAAGTAAAAAAAATCAATATATCATACTCCATAAACTGATGGTGGCCAGAATTGTTTTCACACAACAGTGGAAACAGATAAATATCCCTACAGAAGATATGGTGATAAAAAAAAGTGCTTAAATGTGCAGAGATGGACAAATTAATGATGGAGTTAAAAGACAAGGAGGAAACAATGTTATAAGATTTGGGACATATAGTATGAGTGGCTAGAGGAGGAAAGTAAAGAATATGTATAAAATAACTTAAGAGTTGCAGGACATGTATATATAAGGAATTATAAAAAGGTAAATATAAATGTACAAATATTAGAGAAATATACCAGGAATTGAAAATGAAAATGAAAGTATTATTATGAAAATAGGAAAGAAGCTGACTCTGATGTACTGTCAAAATGGAAATGTGGTGTAAATGTTTGAAAAATGTATAATAAAGATTAATAAAGAAACAGAAAACAAACTGGAGCCAGCCTAGAAATATTGAATGCATCTAGGTGGAGTCCCAGTACTTCTGCCTGCAGTTCTTTAAACAAATCTAAGATTAAGGGGTCTTTGGCACTCTGAGCTTGGTGGTTTTCTTGCACCCAAACTAGGTAACATCAGTGCACATCAATGCATCAAGGACCCCTCATTTCAATCCTGAGCTACGAATCTAAGATTGTGCAACTCTTCTCATATTCCTTTGCTGAACAAGGTCAGTTTATGGTCGGCAAATCCAGGAACTTCCTTTAGACATTGTTCAAAATACAGTTCAGATCCAAGAAAAATCCACATTCATGGAATGATTCTGTAAATCAAGAGTAAGCTACTTTGCACATCTGGAACTCTTTTGCCCACAAAACTATTCAGTTCTTTTTTAGAAAGAATACAAAGAACACCAATGTTATAACTTGAATAAGATATTATTTAAGTCAGTATGAACCATGGAGACTGTTCTCTCTGCAGACAAAACCTCTAGAACTCAATATTTTCCCCATCTTTAAGAATATTGAAGGAGCTTACCTTATTTAAAAAGAAGGAACGGTGTAGATGTGAATCCCAGTGTGAATGGCCAAGTGTTTCATGTGTCTTTTTATATAGTCTATGCAACCTTTCATAAGCAATCTTAAGACTTGAAGAATGATGGGAATGTTATGATGGCTCAACATCAGCCTCCATGAAATTACCACATGGCGTTCTATTCCTTGACTATTCATTTCCTTTATTACGGAAAAAGGTCTATGATTAAGGAAGATCTAAAGGATTTCTTAAATGATATCTTTTAAAATGAATTATGTGGACGAATGGTTAATGAATGAGTTTCTTACTACCATGACATAGTTTAGGACTTATTATTCCCCATTTGACTTAGCACCGCTGGTATTTGTTTTCAAAAAAAAAAAAACATACAAAAATGGAATGTGGAAAAATTAAAAATAGAACAAAATTCACCCATCTTTGCAGTATACTATATTCTGTAGAAGAACAGACAGAGCTGGGGGTGGTGGAATTAAACTTGTCATCAGCTTTGAGTCATTACATTCCCAGTAATAGTCTAAATCCAATCTGTGTTATATTCCATTGATCTTTATCTGGTACCGATTCAAATTTGAACTTTAGTTGACTAAGTTCTTGTATACAAGTTTGAGCAATATTCTTCTGAATTACAATTTAATGTACAGTCCTGATCTTTTGCACATTACATATTCCATGTATCTATGTTCAGCTCCAAATTCTTCTCTGTCACCAGGATTCTCAAGTAGGAAGTTAGAGTTTTTAGTCTTTTCTTTAACATTTAGTTCCTGGCTTGTTTCTGTCACTAAGTATGCAACACAAAGGAGAGACTTCTTGTCACTGTGGGAGTTCTTACTGTGAACTCAGTAAGAAATTGGTGGAATAAGGAACAAAGTTGTACATTTCTTGGGGGTGAAATTGAAGGATGGTAAGCTGAAATACAATCTCCATTCTGGCCTTTTAAATCCCAAGAATGCATGGTTTTATTTGTACTGCTGGTGTCTGAAGAAGAAAAACAGATCACAGAGTTCTTTTGTGGGACAGAATTTTAAGGTTCTCTATAATACCAAAATGTCACCTTGAGTTAATTGAGTTAAAGCTAATTCCTAACTTGACAAATTCTGTCTGTCCTCCAAAAAAACATGGGCTTTCCTTTACATTCAAGTAAAATCACCTCTTTTAACAAGTTTTTGATAGATTTTTAATTTTTAATAGTTCCAGCACAAGAAAACACATAACAGTCCTCTTCATGTGTGCTGAGTCTGTTGAACTTGGCGACCATACCTACCAGGGGAAACAGATATCAAATCAATAAGATGACGGATCAAGTGTTGTAGTACAAACGCTGATCAGTTGTATGTGTGTTGTTGAGTTGTCAGTTTCTATGGATTGGAATTCAATTTTTTTAAATTTAAATTTACCTTTTCTTCCTCTGCTCTCCTTATACCTCATATTGAAGGAATAACTGCATGACAACCAACTGACCGTAGAAAATACCTTAAATAAATTAACTTTAGTGACAATGCAAGCAAAGTATAAATCCAGGAGGCATTGGTGAAATGCTGAGAAGATGAAAAGGCACCCTCATGATTTTCTTGCCACTTAGTCAATTGCAGCTTTTCATGACCTACAGTTACTTATACATCAAATTACACTTTAATCTCTCAAGCCCTATATTGTAGGTCTTGCCGGTCTATATTTTTGATTACGAATTGTGAAACAGGCCAGGAGTAACATATGAAAGAATGATACTGTAATTCCTTCTGACATGGGCTGGAGGTAGATTAGTCATCTGTCTCTTAACTGGAGCTCAGTTGCTCTAACTTTGCCATTTCTTTCTAGCTAGAAAATACAAGTATAATACCTTGAATGTCGAATCCTACAAATTTTTGAGAACACTAAAATATGGGCTTAGAAGGCCCATTAAGTTCTCTTGCAGTGGGAAAAAGAAAGTATGAGGAACAAATCAGAACATAGCAACTCAATTTCAGTATTTTATTTTAAAGCGGTAGATTGAACTATTGAGTATATTTATAATAATATAAATTGGTTTTATAACAAGGCTTCAAAAGGATCCAAAGAACTGTACCTTGGTAAAAATAGCCATTTAGAGAAAGCCAGGGCCCAGAACTATAATTCCCCGGGAAAAGGAATAACAAAATCAGTGTTGTAAAGTAAAATACCAACAAAATGCAACCAAAACTTGACATAAAGAAGATAAAGTCAGCTTGTCTGTCTTTGAATGACTAAAATAATTTCTGGACTCTGTATAGAAGGAAGATGAGTGAAACATGTAATTAACAAGGGAAGGCAAAGAAAGTGACAGCCCTTTAATTGGACGTGATGAGTTCAGGTGATAAATCAGAAAGCTTTGAAAACCAAATTGTTAAATCATTCTTCTATTAACAGCTGTCACATTGGCATTCTCCAGAGCTGTCTCATAATTTTGTGCTAGCCTTACTTTGTTTGAAGACAACACTGTTGGAAAGTCATGGAGTGTAGAAGCAGCTTTGTGAAGGAGCATAAGGTGTGGAAAAAATACCCTTGGACTCCAGTATTTATGGGTCCTCTCATCTTCTTGTTCTAAGAGGAATTACAAAAACCAGCCGATTCACCAACTTTTATGATTTTACAGGCCAGATCTCTCCATATTTTCCAATTTTGCACTACTTCTTTGAGTTGTTCTGTGTTCTAGCTGGTCTCAGCTTTGATGGTGTCCACCTGCCCTATTCTTGTCAGCCTGGTTTCCTTTTACCGCTGTGAGGTTTATAAATACCTATCACAAAATAGCTAGGGAGTATTACGTGGTTGTTCTGCAACCATTCATCTTTTAAAAAAAGCACAGGTATAATTTAATTAACATTTTTATCACCATCAAATGATCAATAATTAGGTTGTACCTTTGGTTTTAGTTAAGTATATATTTACAGATTCTTCATTTCTAACTAAAAGATAACAGCCTTAATTGAGTATAATATTCAGAAGGAATTCATTATCTAGGTGTTACATAGTTGAGACAATTCATTTCTCCAGTTTTAAAGAGCTGGCTGAAAAGTAGGACAATGGATGAACATTGCAAGAGACATGGATTCAATGAGAGGTTACTAATTCTTGCAAGGAGAGAGTTTCTTATTAGGTGTGGTAGCACTTTTACAAGCTCCAGTAGTAGTATCTCAAAGAAGAAATTGAGACACATTCTGCAGTGTGCAATATATGAAATATTAATTACCTTTGATTTAAGATTCAGGTTGAAAGTTGGATGCAATTTTCTTAACAGAACAATTTGGCAATGGAACCAGAAAGGTGTGAGGTTTCTTTTAATGGTCTGATGTAGGACAGCCATCCTTTGGCAACATTTATTTGGATTCCTGCACTTGGAATAAGGTTGGATTTGAAGACCTAAATTGCCTATTCCAAGTTTATGAGTTTGGAACTGTAATACGACAAACACCATAGTGTCAGGGTTCTGGCGGTTGTCCTAATTAAATTATGAGCCTCGAGCCAAGCTTCAAAAGAATCAAAAAGATTTATCAGAAACAATATGTCAGCATTATCCTAGTTGAAGCCAACTTTGACACGCGTGATTTACAGTCACCTGTGACCCTGTTTCCCCCTCTCCCCCCTGGGTATGTCATCAATCAGATTCTCCAATGAAACATTCACGGCTGGATGTCATCAATCACATTCTCCAATGAAGGAATTTTGGGGCAGAAGATCCAGTAACTTAGGTACAATCTTTTTAAGATAAGTGTGGAATGTATTTCTGGTCCCCCCACTCCCCCCGCTCATGGCAACTCGACATAGGAAAGCTTTACAAGATAGATTCAGTCGTCATATCCTTGAGGGGTTTTGTGAGCAGAAGCATACATGAAGATGGTGCCAAGGTTGAAGTTTGAGGTAAGTAAGATAGGATATTTACTACTATAATCTGTAAAATATAGTTAATTATTACATGGGAACTAGTCAGTGATGGCTTGTTTCTGATCAAAATAAATGGATAGAGAAACTCCCCACCTCCAGGCTACCCGTCGTCTTGGTTTTTAGCTTTTTGTTTAATTCTTCTAACTTTAATTGTCTTTTAATAGTACTTTTTAAAACTTTATTATCATATTGTTAGCCCCCAAGAGTCATTATATTAGTGAGATGGACAGCATAAAAATTAATAAATCATGAAATGATATAAATGGTAATTGAACAGAGGGGGTCCTTGGTGCTTTCTGAGCTTGGTTGTTTTCTTGCAAATGTTTAATACTCAAACTAGGTAACATCATCAGAACTAGTTTAGTGTAACTGAAGTATCAAACCACTGCTGCTTGTCCAGGAAACTATGCCAAAAGCAACTGATATTTGAGATGTATGAATGCAGCTTGTGTCTCAAAAAAGATTATAGAAAAATCATGCTCAACATTTTCATTAATGCAAAGAAGTCTGGGAAGATTCATCCCCTTTCTCTCTAACAGAAATAAACCAATCACACTTGTCACTTGCACGATTTCAGAATTTAATTATAGTTGTTACAGGAAAAATTGAAGATACAACAGAATCCAAATACCAAGAAGAAAAAGAAAAAATAAAAAGCCTCTTTTTTTACAGAACAGGCTAAAACTGATTTTGTTACTTATTTTCAAGACTGTTACATTAAAGACTCCTCCATTAAACATAGGAAGTAGGTACAAAACATAGGCATTTCACTAGGCAGGTCAGCCCAGGGTTATAATCAGTAGGTTTCCTTTAAAATTGTTGATAATGAGATTAGTATTTCCAGGTGCTGAGATGACAGATGACAATTAGGTTTATCTACTAATGGTTAGACTGGCAGTTCTTGGAGAATTTGTTATCAGATCTGTAGTTCTTCGTTACATTATTTGGGTGAGCAGCAGGTGGAACCACAGCAGCAACAGGGAGAGCAGCAATTGGTCTGACGGCGGCAGGGATAGCAGCAAGGTTGGATCTGTTGACAGCAGGGGCAGCAGCATGGACAGCAGCCACACTTGCAGAATGGGGACTGGGAACAGCGGCATGGGAAACATCCACATTTGGAACAGCAGCGAGATTGAGAGCAACAACGGCATGGGGAGCATCCACACTTGGAGCAGCGGGACTGAGGACAGCAGCAGGGGGAACAACC
>BLBF01000081.1:9687237-9715817 GCA_015471245.1 Laticauda colubrina
CAACCACACTTGGAGCAGCGGGATTGAGGACAGCAGCAGGGGGAACAGCCACACTTGGAGCAGCGGGATTGAGGACAGCAACATGGATTACATCCACATTTAGCGCAGGGGGATTGGGAACAGGTACAGGGGGAACATCCGCACTTGGCACAATGGGATTGTGGACAGCAACATGGGTTACATCCACATTTAGTGCAGGGGGATTGGGAACAGGTGCAGGGGGAACACCCGCACTTGGCACAACTGGATTGTGGACAGCAACATGGGTTACATCCACATTTAGCACAAGGTGATTGGGAACAGGTGCAGGGGGAACATCCGCACTTGGCACAACGGGATTGTGGACAGCAACATGGGTTACATCCACATTTAGTGCAGGGGGATTGGGAACAGGAGCAGGGGGAACATCCGCACTTGGCACAGCCGGATTGCGGGCAGCAGCATGGGATACACCCACACTTGGAACAGCAGGATTGAGGGCAGCAGCAGGGGATACACCCGCACTTGGCGCAGAGAGTCTTTGAGCAACAGCAGGGAGAACATCCACACTTGGTACACTTAGCGTTTGAGGGAGAAGCAACTTTAGAACAACAACAGGGGGAAGACCCACACTTGGCACATTTTTTCTTAGAAGAAGCTTTAGAGCAGCAACAGGGGGAGGATCCACACTTGGCACATTTAGGACTTTTGGTTCCAGGAGACATTTTGTTGTAATGAACTGAAAAAATAATATTTTTGTTAACAAAGATAGTATTCATATACATGCATTGTCATATGAAGGCTTCTGCCTTAATTTGCTCAGGCAAATTATTTGAACTTTTATTCATTATGTTTTAGTCCTGCAAAATGAGCACTTTTCTTTTTTATTATTAGCTATGCTCTTCAGGTAAAATAAAAATATTTACCAAAGTGTTCATCATGCTATGGCAACTTTTAATGTACAATTTTAAATCTTAAAATGTGAGCATTTGCATAATGAAAGCCTATCTCCAGATCTGAAATCTGAGTTTTTAATATTTTACTATCCTTAAATCTTTTGGAAAGCAATAAAATGTTGAAAATGCCGCATGCCAGTTAACTTCAATTATGCGATTAATGTGATAACTATTGGTGCAGAAACTACGATGGACTCGCTTGAAAAAGTCTATTATAACATATAACTTGGTGTGTATATTGAGTATAGTAACCCTAAGTCTCTTTAATGTAAGAAACCAAGAGCATCAAAATCCTAGAATGCTAAATAGCCGATATTCAAAGTAAAGGTAAAGGTTCCCCTCGCACATATGTACTAGTCATTTCCAGCTCTAGGGGAAGGTACTCATCTCTGTTACAAAGCCAAACAGCCAACGCTGTCCGAAGACATTTCCATGGTCATGTGGCTGGCATGACTAAACACCAAAGGCACACGGAACGCTGTTACCTTCCCACAGAGGTGGTCCCTATTTCTTTACTTTCATTTTTACATGCTTTCAAACTGCTAGGTTGGCAGAAGCTGGGACAAGAAACAGGAGCTCACTCCATTATGCAGCGCTCGGGATTCAAACCGCTGAATTGCCAATCATTTGATCGACAAGCTCAGCGTCTTAGCCACTGAGCCACTGTGTCCATTAATATTCAAAGTATATTATCCCAATGCTCAAGTATTCACAAAATAGCTTGTAAGCATTTGACCTGAGAGTAACATTTTAGTAGCACTTAAAACTTCTGAAAGTCTCAAAGCATGGTAGCGAAGAAGAGAAGTTGATGGATCTCATTCTACAAGAAGTTCCAGATGAGTCACCTGTTAATTCTGACTTCCATGAAGCAGTTTACATCTATCTGAATCCTTGTTAAATAAGGAATTGAATTCAACTTACCTTGTTTAGAACTGAACTTGTAAGCACACTGGAGATGAAAGTGAACGAATGAACTACCCAGAGACTGAAGGTGTTTTTATATAGCTCCATAGATCCTGCCTCTAAGAGATGATGCACCAGAGAAGAACGGGAAAATTCTTCATACACAGAACCACATGTCAGCGCTATGCCATCTACCTATCCCATGTCTTTTTGGATTTTCTGGTTCTTCATTAGAAGATAATTTTCCCAGAATATATAATTAGTGGCATCTGAGGTTCATCATATTATAATTTTTACATTGCAGACACGCCAGAAGGCACTTGAAATAGATTTTTTCCTAAATAAGAACATGAGAAGCGAGAGAATGAGAACGGTTCCTCACTGGGATTCATGTGGGTCAAATGTCACGGTCATTATTGCTCAATAACACATAATGGCTTGCCCTCTGGCAAATCCATATGACTTTGCTTGCTAGAGTTCTTCCCCCTTCCCTTAATCGTTGCAATTGGTAATGTATATACATATTTATCTTTTCTGTCTATCCATATCTTTTTGGATGATGTCAGTATTCATGTGACTCTGTTTGATGTGGGTATGTGATTTGATCCACATCTTCAGCAGATCACTTGAGATTTTGTTCTAGATTCCCCTTCTATTGGAAATTGAGTAGGGCCTTTTCATTGTTTGTCTCTACTGGTTGCCTTCTAAAAGAATAATTAGTTTCCTTGGACCTGGTTTTTGGAGAAAGTGCTTTGGAAGAAGCAATAATATTGATATGTTAGACCTTTTTCTCCTCTTGTTAAACTATTTTATTTTATTTGTTTGTTTGTTTGTTTATTTGTTTTGACAATCGCTTACAAGATAATAGGTTTAAGTATAAACATGAGTAAGAATACAGGAAATAGGTACAAATAAATGGGGACAATAGGACAGCGATAGTAGGTATGATTGTGCACTTATGCATGCCCCTTACAGACCTCTTAGGAACGGGGTGAGATCAATAGTGGATAATTTGAGGTTAAAGGTGTGGGGGTTAGGGTATGTAACAACAGAGTTAGGTAGAGTATTCCAGGCATTGACTAGTTCTGAATTTACTTAAAACATGTTCCATGCTGCTTGTGAAATACATAAAGGTAAATATTTTCCTGGTCCAGTCATATATGACTCTAGAGGATGGTGCTCATCTTTGTTTCTTAGCCAAAAGAGCCAACATTGTACTAAGACATTTCCATGGTGATAAGGCTATATACCAAGGTGCACAGAAAGCTGCTACTTTCCCACCAATATGGTACCTATTTATTTAGTCGCATTTGCATTGTTTTGAACTGCTAGGTGGGCAAGTATCGGAAGATCGCCCAGTCACAGGGCACTTGGGCCTTGAACCCCATCTGTCAGCTATTTGGCTGATAAGCTCAACATGTTTAACAACTGAGCCACCACACCCTTTTGAAACACATATTTGGTCCATTTTATGGTGAAAACATGAATCAAAACTCAGTGAAAAAACGGACTGGATTATGTTCTGTACTGGCCTCAGGGATGTAGAAGAAACATTTACCTTGTATGTAAAAAGTTTTGGCTTTGTTGCCTGGCCATATTCCAATTAGGATGGAAAAACGCTTGAAAGCAACTGCTGATAGTAAGTCAGCAACAATGGACTAAGTGACTCAGAAGAACACAAATTGTGTTCCTATGACATGTCACCTGATGGGAGCATCGTGAGGACAAATTAAGAAGAAAGAAAAAGTGTGCCTCCATCCATGAGAACAGAAGACAAATTATGACTGTGAAGTCACACTTCAACAGTTTGATGGGGCAATCAATAGAGAGAACTTGTTAGATAGTGTTTCTCATTGATGAAATTATTGAACAGAAGTTGATACTTAATCATCTGAGGAGGAATGGAATTTGTCATGATCTGAAGGTAGCTTTTGCTCATCTGTTTAAGTCTGAGAGCATCAGGAGCATGATGGAAAGTTGTGCGTTTTGAAGATGAATGGAAAAAATGCAGTTCCTTTTGAAAGTCTGCATCTTCAGAATTCCTTGTTTCCCCCCAAACAAAACAAAATGTTCCAACGATAAGCTCCCATTCTCCAGATTTACTTTACACCAATCCAAAATAAATAAAGGTAAAGGTTTCCCTTGTCCAGTCATCTTTTTTTCTCCCATTGTGGGACAAAAAAAAATGGCCTTCACCAAATAAGATGGCCATTTGCTAACTTCCTGCAGGAGTTCATTTACTTCCTGTTGTATTGGAATTGTGTGAAACAGAATAACCTCTCTATTGTGTGTAGTTTTGCTTTCCTCACAGTAACAAGAACGATTCCAAAGGTTGTTGCCAAATGTAATCATTGCTTTGTTCTTGATGTGAGAAGTCCTGCTTTTCTAAATATGAATGCTTCCCTGCTGCTGTTCCCATGATCGAATGTTCTCCCTGTTGCTAATCCTATATCTTGTACCCCTCTTGCTGTTTTCACACGCTTCGCAGCAGATTAGCAGTTCACACACTCTCATTTCATTGTGTCATCACCTGCTTGAGAGTTTACAAATCCGGGTTCTTAATCCGTTCCTGTATATTTTGTCCTCATTAATCTCTTTTAGCTTGTATTAAAGCCCATGCACCAATCTCTAGAGACTTCAAAAGAACAAAAGTAGGATTGAGTCCACCTTAAGCATATTGTGTAAATATACACAACCCACACACAACAAAGGAAAGTAACAGAAACATTTAGAGAGGGGAAATTAAAATTGAATAGGTTTTTTTTAATGTGAGCTAGTCCTATTGGGGCTCAATGTTTGTAAGTTACCCAGAGTTGCTGCTCGGCAAGATGGCAGCAAACAATCTAATAAATAAATAATGAACAAATAAACAAGAAGACCAATATTAAAAATATGTATATACACTAATTAGCATTTATAAAATGATTTTGAGTGGTTTAATGCACTTGTACATATATCATGTGGGCATGAGAATGTGCAGATCCAATTTGATTTGAAGTGTCACTTGATATTCTCAAGAGAATTTCCTGAATCAGACTGGGGGAAAAAGGATAAAAGATTTTCCAAATCATTGAACTAATACTGAGGAATTCCAGTTTGTTCTTGCCTGACGATCTGATTCATGAAGGTGATTTGATCTGGGGAATGTCCACCCTGAAGTTTTTCAGAGACTTAGCATGTAATCCTCACATGAACTCTGTAGCCAAGGTCAGCAAGGTTGGCTCAAGACAGACAGATGTCAGCATCATGTGTTTTGATGACAATATTTGCCTAAGGGACTCCATGACTGGGACAGGAGTCGATGCTTTAGCCTTGCCTCTGAGAAGTGGAAAGTTTTATTGGATTACGAGGTGGTAATTCCAGTAAATAGGCTTCAGGATACATTAACAATGAGCACTTGTTTTGTGATGGAGGCCACATTAGTAGCATCTAGTTGGCAGTCCAATTGTCACCTATATAAATGAGTAATTTCATTCAGAGATTGATTTGCTTAATGACCAAGTTGCTGGTCCCAATTTTGGTCATGAAATGAGAACTACCTGAAAGATGCTTCATCATGATTGTTCAGAGGTTCAGTCATGAACAGTTTACACATGTAAGATTCGGGCCTTCTTTCTGACATAGCCCATGCTATTATTCATTGTAATAATATTAGCAGCCATAGAGATTACTATGAAAGAGGAGCTCTTATCAACTGTATGGAATCATAGTCTAAGAAGTAACCTAGATGTCTGGAAGTGGTCATCTTTGCATCATCTTCCACTTTTAGCTGACTCACCATAAAGTCAGGAGAAAAAGAAGATGTTATTGTCTTGTGGATAATTAAAGACTACCTTGGAATAACCGCAGTGTAATTCTAATGCTAACCTGGAAGGAATTCTGCAGTTCTGCTGTTTAAGATAATAGACTTTGCTGGACAAAAACATGTGATTGACTGTCCCAATTCACGGTGACAGATGACCCCAGCTTCCCCACAACCCATCCACTCATCTTGCCTTCTTGAATTTCTCAGCTATCCTTTAAATAATTATTGCCCGGATTGGCCTACCCTGTTGTGTGCTACATCAAAGCGAGAGAGTCTGCTTGAGCAACAAGGGCACCAATTTTCTCAAAGTAGGCTGCCAAGAGTAATACCACAGGAACTTAAATGTGCGTAACACAGATGGCCCCACTAATCCCTTATTTAACCTTTGTACACATTAACTCAGCATAAACTGGTTTGTGGTTTGCTTCTATTTACAGTCCTCCCAACCTATGGGAGACAGGTTAGAAGGTTGCTGCTTCCTAACCACTTATGGGTGTAGTGAGGACACTTTATAGATTTGTGCCAGTTTTCCATCCTCACACATAACTGTAGGCTTATTGGATCGCTCTTTTTGTGTATGTATAACCATTGAAGAATTATAGCTACATTTTGCCCAGAAATATTCAATTTCCACGAGTCTCTAGGTCATCATCTTTACAGATGACAGAGGGGACATCTTAACTGCTTAGCATTGGATTGAAAAAGTGTCGTGACAATGTTGATTATAACAAGCTATTCTTATTCAACCTCAGGGGGAAAATGTACTTTTTGAGTGCTTTTTTAGATGACAAGACAGCTTAGGTGAAACTCATGGGTTTGTTTAGTTAACACAGCTGCTGGACAACCACAAAGTGCTGAGCCCTTTTAGCCTAATATGTTGGGTGAACTTTCTCAAGGTCCATAGGTATGTGAAATTCTTCCACTGAAACTTATTGCCACGGGGGAGGAGGGGGACACAGACACTCAACTGAATGTTGCTTTCATGGCTCCAGAGTTTTACTGGAAAGAACATCTGAGAAGATCTCAACTAACATGGAAACATCATCTATTATACTCTGTCGGGCCCGTTCCAACTCACTCATTTAGGAGAGAAGAGCTTTCAGCTGCATTATTAGTGAAAGAAACAACATTAGTAAAGACAAGCCAGGTGTAGCCAGATCTGTGCAAAATCTGCCCATTTATTTTTCCTTTTTTCAGATCCCCTCCCCTCATTATCTGTTTAATGTCCAGTGGGATTCAAACAAATTATTTTGATAACAGTCCTGTTTTTCATCAGGCTCGGTGAAGCTCCGCATTCCAGTCCCACACTTGTGGCTTTGGGGTCAGCCGGTTGATGTCTCTGCGGGGTGTGTGTGTGTGTGTTATGACAGCCTGGTATTGCAAAGCAGAGATGAGTCAGGATGGCAGCAATGATTTATGTTGACCAGGCTTTTAGAAGATAAGAAGACTTATCATCCATAAAAGACTCAATAGGAATACAACTGTATCATATTGGTTCCAAGTTGTAAATCAAATGAAGGAAGCAACTGTGAAGTTGGAGAAAGTGATGAAGCTTATCCTCTGCTTTGTAGAACATGATCTTCTAGTTTTCTTTAGCAACATTTGGTCTTGGCACACATCAGGGGATGCAGCAAGACTTAGCACAGCATTTAGATTGGTATCAGCAAGGGGCACAACAGCACTGGCAGTCACCGGAAAGGGGGCAAAGTACAGTTGATTCAGCAAATGAAGAACCACAATAATCATCACCGTCCATCCTTGTGAAGAGAAGGAAGAAAAACTGAAAGAGAAAGAAGTTTTGAAGGTGCAGAGAAACTTCTGGCAGTCCTTTCTAACTTGGACATGATTCTATTTCCACAACATGCTTAATTCACTTAATGCTAGAGAACACAGAAAGAAAACAGAAAGACAAAAAGGGCAAAGCTCCTTAAAATAACTCATGAAAGGAGGTGACCAGCTTCCATTTCCAAGCTCAATGTCAAAAAGAAAAAACAGCATGCAAAGAAAGTCGAACAAGAGAAGAAAATACAGTCTGGTTTTAATTGCATTCAGGTTTCCATAGCTTCTATTCGCCGCTCGTTCTTATCTTTTCCTATTTCTCTCTTCTCTCTTTTTATTTTTGAAGTCAAACCGGTCCTGATTTCTAAGTTGTCAACCTGATTATACTACGTATTCTCTACGTTTAAAATTGTTAGCTTATCTCTAGAGTTTTGATGGGGATGGGTTTCCTCCAATAATATACACAATATAGTTCAGTTGGAAGAAGAATTAACATGCCCCGAAGTAACCCAGGAAAATTCAGGGAATTCTCCTTACCTTCTTCAACTGGAATGAAGCAAACAGCTCTGGCAATAGACCCAGATGAGTGACCAGCAGCCTAATTCTGAACTCTTTTTTAAAAAATTAGAGCTTCTTGCCTTGTTCCCCTAGAAGGTGAGTCAGCAGCAAAGAATGTCAATTAATTCTCACCCTTTAAGAAATGCCCCTGGTCCTTTCAGATATTTTTTGATTTACACATTCATCCCTTATGGCAAGTATCTCATAAAGGATATGATTAAATACAAGAATGATATTGTGGCAGGGTAAGGTTCACATCTAGCATGCTGTACTGAAGATTTATTTTAAAATATCACTTAAAAGAGCTTTTCAGGCAGTAAACATACTCCTCAAAGTGACCCATTAGCCTCATGGCTAATAAATAAAATAATAACAATAATTAGTACCCAAACAGCTTTGGAAGGGTTTTTAAATTATTATTATCTAAAGCATCTTATTTCTGGATGAGATATATACAGTACACGGGGGTACAGCTTTCCTTGTGCACAGATTCCAATTTTCTCTATGAGAGCCATTTTTTTAAAAAAAAAAAATCTAGTATTCCAGCAACAAAAGAAGTTTTGTTGTCTGAGATGGCTGGGCCCAGACATTCTGCCACAGTCTTGTTTTTGGAGAGAGGTTTAATGTGAAATAGGCTTTAGACTCACAAGAGAGAAATTTAGTTATTTACATAAAACAAACCTGCAAAATAACACTGCTGTGGGCTTGCATTTGGACTGTTTGGACATTTCAATCTGGGATCAACAAGGGTTTTGTATCATGCATTTTTTGTTAGCCTAAAGGTGTTCGTTGGGTGCACCGATCAATCATAAATGTTGTGTATATTCAGATATCCCTTAAATTTTAATTAATGAATGAAGGAGGGAGTCATAAATGATAGATTAGCAAACTCGTAAATGCTTCACCCAAATTATGCTGCATATGACTTTCAAAATGTAATCCTTCACATGCCTTCTGGTTCAGTCTGATTGAATTACCGCTGGATAATTTTGGTATGCCTTTTAATCTTCTAGAACAGGGATACTTTTTAAAAGCAGACCCAGATGAAACTCATGAGCCAAGAGATGTTGTTGTGGATGATCATGAATGTTGATTGTTGAATGACAACCTCACCATTTCATATAAGTCTAGCTTTGATAATCCAAGACACTTTCTAAAAATTAGAGATGGTTTAAGGCCAGGGATAGGAGCAGGAGGAAAATATAATTGTCAGATACTGAGCTGAGAGTTAGCAAATACTTTGCAGAACCACAATGCCTCATTTCCTAAAGGAAGGGTGTATGAAGTGATATATAAATCCTATCCATTTCAACAGAACCTCATTCACAAATCTAATATACTCCGCAGATTCTTGTCAAGGCAGGATGCATTCCATGTGGGCTTACTCAAAAATAAACCCTACCATGTCTAGTGGGACATCTCCAAGTATATCTCCAAGACTGCAGAGACAATGCTAGATGGACATTGGTGAGGCTGTAGTGTAGCTTCTCAAACCAAATGTATTCCAAATATAGAATATTTTGAATGTCGGCCAGAGAGAAATCTCATGATTTTCTTGCAGATCCATCTTTGTTCTCCATCACAAAAATACTCCCCCTGCAGTAAAACTTAGCAATAAGCACTTGGACTTATATCTGGCTTCGTGGTGCTTTACAGCCCCTCTCTAAGCAGTTGATAGAGTCAGCCTATTGCCCCCAACAATCTGGATCCTCATTTTACCAATCTCAGAAGGATGGAAGGAGCCAGTCAAGACTGAACTGCTGGCAGTGAGGAGTGAGTGAGCCTGCAATGCTGCATGTTAACCACTGCACCATCATGGCTCAGTAGCCTAGAGTGTGACTGTGACCAATCTGGTTGCAGTTGCAATGCATCTTGTTGCAATGATCTTGGAAGCTAAGCAGAATCTGTAGAGTTAATATCTACTTGGAAACTCCAAGGCAGTTGGTTGATGAAGAAGAAACATCTGAGGATAAGACAAACTTCTTCTGTAACATTGCCGGGAAAATTTGCATGAAAGCAATCACCAACATTGAAACTTGACCTGAGATCATCTTTATGTTTCATTGGATCCAAACTATGATGCCATATCAAGAATATCACATGAGAATGGAGATGGGGCTTTGACCTGTATATCTATGCTTAAAATAGCATGTGCTGCACTACAACTAAAATTACACTGGTTCCAGAATCAATTCAATGTTTTTGGTTTAATGTGAATTTAAGCACGTTTTCCCCAACTGGAGCTTTCATTTTAAACTTTGTTTCCTTGTATTCTGGTTTGTATGTGACAGCAGGATTACTAGATATGTGAGGAGATCAAAGGTTAATTACTCTGTGATACAATAAAGAGTTGGCATCTTCCTTGAAAAATTAACATGGATCTCTTCAGTGAAATGAAAATGTCAACAAGAGGACAAGTATGAAAATTATATCAAGCTAGTTAAGGATCATCTTGAAATGTCCCCCCCCTTTTTTTTTTTTTGGTGCAGCTTTTAGTTTTCAAGAAATTAGTTACACAAATAGATATTGCAATAATACATACTTTATTTGCAAAAGAACAGAAAGGACAAAAGATTCTAGCTTAAGGAGAAGAGAATGAAAATTATACACTATTCTATGGAATTGGGTCATCCACTCTTGATGAATAGAGCTTCTTCCCCAAAAAAATGAAAAAGAAGAATTTGAAGAGTTTTAGAAGAGGAGTTGCAAAGCTTCATCTTGTCTCTCAGCAGACAGGAAAAGAAAAGGTTGACCAATGAATCTTCAAAAGGATGCTGGTGCTGTTGTGTTGATTTCATTGCAGCCGTAGAGTGGAATGGAGAATGCTGATTTTTCAACAGCCGCAGCCGCAGCCACAGCCACAACATGAGTTTCTCCGTACGGTTGTGCAGCAAATGGGCATGCAACACATAGGCGCATAGCCACAGGATGGCATGCAACCTGGGTAACATGACTGATAGCCCCCAGAGGGCATGCACAATACAATAGTGGATCTACCACGGCTGTTCCCGCAGCAGCTACAGCAGTCCCAAATGCCCATGGTAAGAGATGGAAGGCTGGAATAGAGGAAGAAAACCAGGAAAGTGTTCACAAGGATGACACATTTCTGCAATTCAGTTCTAGAGAAGCAACCAGCTTTTCTCATCCATTGGAGTGATCCAAGGAACACAAGTTGTGCTAATCTAGCTACCATTTAATGTTCCAGAAGAGATCATAGGGTTAGCTAACAAGCAAAGTCTACCTAACAAGTAACCCCCATCCTATCATCACATGCTGAACCCAATTACAGTGATGTTCTTCAGCACTTGAGGAAATTAAAATGGCAGCTAGAACCAACCATGGAGTACAAGGGTAAAAAATGTTGGAGAAATGTATTTATCAAACTCGCTAGGATTATTGAAGGCTATTTGCAATGTATGTAACCCTGCCTAAGACTAGAGTTAAAACTGAATCAATTATAAACATAAAACCAGAGATTATATCAGAAGTGGCTTCCAGCAGAGGGAGATTCCTTAATTTAGGAATTTTACATTATATTGCAAACTCTTTGAAAGACAGAAATACATCTATACTTTCCTTGATTAAACTCAAGAATTCCCAGAGGAGAACACATTTACTGATGATAAGAGAGCAAGACTATACTTCCCATTAAAAAGTAGCAGATTAAATAAGTGCAAATAAATAAGCTAAAATGTATAGGAATACAAACAAGATTAAAAAAAGAAGAAGAGTAATATGAATAGTGAATATTACCAAAATAGATTTATTTCAATGCTAAGCAATTAGATGTCTGAGCTACTAAAATTCTAAAAGAATGTTATTCAAATCCACACTAGAAACTAATCTCAATAAATACTATAGTAAGTGATTAGGATTTTGTAAAATCAGTAAAAATCCAATAAATGAAAATTAATTCAGTCATCCAATGCTTTTTACTCTGTATAGGACACACTCCCTGGCCAAATTTTGCTAATTTCCATGAAATAAATAAAGTGGGTATAGTAACTGCTATGTAGTACCTGAGAAAGGTTAGGATTAAAGTTATAATTCAGCATCAATTGCTACATTTCTTGTGATTCTATTCTGTTCTGTAAATCTCCTCCAAAAACTCTCTTGGCTTGGTTATAACCCATCATTCTGAGGACAAATTTGCAATGATTTCTTTCAAATATCAACATACTGAAAATGCATCCATTAAAACAAAAACTATTCTAATATTTCTGGTGGCCTTCACTGGCTTTTAGACAAAAAATTGGGCGATCGGCATTGAAGAATGAGCAGCCTAGGAATCAAGACTTCTATTGATGTAATTTTTTTTCTTTAAAAAAAGGTAAAAGATGCTAAAACAAAGGTGAAGTCTATCTCACTTCAGAAATTGGAAGTGGCTTTAGGAATGCATCCCTGGACAGAGAACTGGTGTACAATCCTCAATTTTCAGATGTCACGTTATGAATACTGCAATTCCATCCCTTAAACAATTTCCATTGAATTCAGTGAAACATACTCCCTGGAAATTACCGAATTACAATCACCTTGCTACAAGAAAAGAAGGATTAGAGCAGAGATGCACCTATATCGAACAACAAAAATAATGCCAAATTTGTTACAACTTACATTGTGTAGTAGTAGTAGATGGAGGTGTCTAGGTTTAAGTCACACGGTTCTGGGATATGGGCCTTTTATACAACTCCATGTAGTTTCTGAAGGAAATGAGACATCATGACAAAAATGGGGAACTCTTCATTATCTTCCGCCAATATAGCTATCTCTATTTGATGAGGTGCCTCTTTCATTTTTACGATTAAATTACAAAAATGAATGATTAAGGTTAATAACAGTGTGTATTTTTGCCTATCTAGCACCAGAAGGCAGAAGGAAATTGCGGTGAAGAATGTTGATCTCCACAGGCTAACAAGCAAGATTCATTCCCCTATCTCCTCATAAGATTGTTACTTCATTGGATTAAAGGTTTTCCATTTTTATCACACACCCTAAAAAATAAAATTCCATGAAGGCCATTTAGGCCAATTATACTAATTAAGGAAGACGAATTACCTTTGGGCAAGAAAGATCCAGGTGACAAATGGAGGAAGCATTTGTTGTCAAGTCGTATGACTCTCCATTTTCAAATCTGGAGAATGTTTCATCCAACAAGAAGGAGCAACTGAAAACCTCCCCATATCATAGATGGTCTGACTTTCAGTTTGGTTTTCAAAACAAAATCCACTCTTTTAGATTCCTCCATTGATTTTTAAAAAACAAGCATTTAAATTTTTACAGGAGATTTCGCCAATCACAGCCTTTTCTTTTAATGCACTCTATATCGTTCTTTGTGCTAATATTCAGTTTAAAAACACAATATATGGATGAAGAAGAAATGTCTCACAGTCTCTGCCAATATTCTCTTTATAAGGTTTATTAGAAATATATCAATAATATTTTGCAAATTCAGGAGAATTTCTGAGTTCATTTCTACATTCCATAAAAATGGAATGAGATGTAGAAATATATCTACATTGCTTTGATGTTGTTGTTGTTGTTTTGTTGATGATGACAATAAAGATCTAAGCCATTTAAACCAAAATATACTTTAGTTTCGGTTGTCTTTGTACATGTAACCCCAACCTACAATGAACACTATGAAATAAACTATATTTTAATGTCATATCTGGCCTACAGTTTGTCATGAAAAAAGCAGCATTCATAAATGGAATTTAGATATAAAATCTAGGTTAAAGATCAGAATACCATTAAGTCAAACTCAACTCTTGATAATTTGACAGATTTACCCAGGAAGTTTTCTTGACAAGAGTATGGAAGCAACCTATCATTTCTTTCAGGTAGTAGGGTTCGTACTAGTACTAACCAGCTTTTTCAACTAGTGCTGGTTAAAGGCAAAGATTCTCCTCGCACATACATGCTAGTCATTCCCGGCTCTAGGGGGCAGTGTTCCTCTCTGTTACAAAGCCAAAGAGCCAGCATGTCTAAAGACATCTCCGTGGTCATGTGGCTGGCATGACTAAATGCCGAAGGCGCATGGAGCGCTGTTACCTTCCCACCAAAGAGGTCCCTATATTTCTACTTGCATTTTTATATGCTTTCGAACTGCTAGGTTGACAGAAGCTGGGACAAATAATGGGAGCTCACTCTGTTATGAGGCTCTAGGGATTGGAACCGCCAAACTGCTGGCCTTTCTGATCGACAAGCTAATCAGGTACAAAGTCTGGATTGTAAATGGCTAGGTTTGCACATCATGGTTTGTGACTGTTATCTTCACCAATACTGCAGTGGGTTAGAAGAAGTTAGAAGATCATACAGTAGTTTCCTAATCTTGAGTAAATCTTATGTATCCTGCTTGATGTTGTACTGTTATGTTCCATGTAATTCATTCCACAAGAAACTTAGCATAACAATGCATCCTCTGAATGCAACCTGGGTTGTGTTGATTCAACAGGGGACACCAGGAAATAAAATGCACTGAAACAACGCAGAACTGTTTGGAATGTTTATTATCTATTCTCTATCATACAACCAAGAAAAAATAACAGAATGGGAGAGATAGTCGTGAGAGTAATATTTCCAAAAATGAACAGAGCATCTTTGGGGGGAGGCTGTTGAAAAGGAAGGGAAGGAAGAAGTGAGAAGGGCTTAGAGAGAATTAACTGAGGGGCAAAGTTTAAAAACTGAGAACAAGTAGGTCAACCGCCATGGAATGACGATGGCATTTTCTTGAATGGTTGGGTTGTGCGGTTCAGTTGTCCTGCTACAGTGTCCTTTGGGATTCTTTAGGAAAAGCACTGTTTGGGGAAGCAGGAACTGCAAGACCCACAGGACCCACCACAGGACCCACCACAGGACCCACCACAGGACCCACCACAGGACCCACCACAAGACTGACAACCACAGCAAGGGGAGCAGCCGCAGCCACAACTGCCCCTGGATGATTGTCCACTGCAACAGGGTCCACAAACACAACAGGAGGAGCACTGGGGACAAGAGCAGGGTGACCCACAGCCCCCGCAAGTACAACAGCAAGGGCTGCAAGAGCAGGGTGCCCCACAGGAGGAGCAGCAGGGTCCGCAACCACAACAGTTGCCACAAGAGCAGCAGGGGACGCAACAGCAAGGGTAGCAGCCACAGATGGGACAGCAGGCCATCTTTCTGATGATTTGTGAAGGTCTGGCTGAAAAGAAATGAGAGAGTGTTAGAGGCAGTTCTTCAGAAGAGCGATGGGCCATTATTCCAGAGCCACAATTTCCATGCATTAAAATATCTATTTGCAAACGAGGAACGTAGGAGAAAAATTATGGAACTCACTAGCTCCAAAGAGCATCCGCCACCAATCTGGATTACTTGGAAAGTAGTTCAATCTTGTCTGTAACTATTTCAAAATTGAAAGCAGCATAGTGAAGAAAGACCATGGATGAATGAGATTGTGGTCCTGCCATTTTGTTGAGTTTCTCCAATGCAGCTTTGTTTGCTGCTTGAGTGATTCAAATGCTTGATAAAACAGATTTTTGGCCTGTTCTGAAAGCTGTCTGCTTTTCATGTCTTGTACCTGCTCAACCTGGACAATTGCTTCATTTTTAATTGGAGAGGCAACAAACTTAGTTTAGGATCATCCACCAGCTTATGGCCCAAGACTGAATTGTAATCTGTCCTTTCAAAGTCAGTTTATGAGATCCAACAATACATATACATAGAAATGGATTCTATATAGTCTTGTTTTTTATCCCAACCTTAGATTAAACCATGAGCTACCAGGGAAAAAATAAAATGGGAGACAAAGCTATAAAATGTCACAACTTTAAAAAAAGAAAAAGAAAATCCATGAACAGCCTGTCTTATATCAACAAAGGACTACTTACCTTGTAGGTGGTAGAAATGGCTAGGAGAGTTAGTCCAGTTGAGTGAATGAAGATTTGGAAAACGGGGGGACCTTTTATATCACTCCGTCTACCCTACACTTGGGAAATGAGGCACTAACAAGGAATGGTGATCTCTTCATTAATTACCAGGCCAAATGGTCATCCAGCACATCATTTTTCCAGCTCATTGTCCTTACTCAACGTATGCCCGTGCTTTATGCAGTATTCAACTCTATAATTCTCACCTAACTTCAAAGTGATTTAAAGGATTAGGAGAAGACAAAGGGGGGGGGGGGGAAGACAGAACAATGTAGGAGAAGCAAAGGACAAGAAGGAGAAAGGGTGGACATTGAGTAATCTTTCAAGAGTGACATTGTGGCCATGTCACAAGAGCCTGGGTGATTTAAAAAACAACAACCAGAAGTATTCTCAGCACCAAGTTGATCGTGAGAAGCTACATGAGAACTAGTGCATGGAAATAACTTCTAATCATAGTGTTACCTTTAAACCCCTGAGGAAGGGCCCCACTCTAAAAGAAGAATGCCAATTTTATGTTTGCTTGGCATCTATTATCAGAAGGTCACACTAGGAAATGCAGTGGATGAATCATCAAATCACACCTTGGAGGGACAAATTGGCCCTTGTTGCTTTGTCTCAGTTCTTCATGTTTTGTTTTTCTTCTTTTGTTAAAAAAAAACAACATTTAACATTTAAACACATTCTGAGCTGACAATTCTTCTATCAGGTTTTCCCTACAATGTTTTCCCACCAGTTTGCACTCTGGAGTGGACTTTCCCCTCGTAGCCATCATGCTCCCCACGCTTTTTGGTTGATAAAAGCACACTGTTAAATCTAGGAACGCGCAACATTGAGATAGTACAAAGGAGATGATAGCACTGTGCGATGTTGGTTTGGCATCACCTTAATAATGTGCTTTGGACTATGAAGTCCCAAAGGTGCTTTTCCAAAAGGCATCTGGACTTTCTTGATTTTTTTTCCTTAAAAACATTTGGCCTCTCATCCAAGTTCTGAAGAAGCTTCTTGGATGAGAAGAGAAATGTTTTCAAAGAAACAACCCCCTCCCCCAAGAAAGTCTAGTTGTCTTTTGGAAACCATGGGACAACCATGGCCTGGATGATTGAGAATCTCCAGAGACATTTGGACCACGAAGTTTCTCGTTGAGGTAAAGAATATGTTTCTCCCTGAGAAGGAGTTTACGTCATCTTGAAACTTCTAATGTCAGGAGAAAATTCCTGGCCAAGAGTCTTTTTTGGCTATTGGAACTGATGGAGGAGACAAACTGAAGTGGAAAGTGGTCCATGGGCTTATTTTTTTAGAAGGTCATGTTGCTTCACAAAACAGCTTCAAATGGAAATCCCACTCAGACCATACCCAGAAATCAAATTAGCTCAGGTCCTTGTGGATTCCTAATCAAAATGAAAAAATGTAGCATGAATGGCATTCCAGACAACCTGTCCTACGTCTTCTCTTGGCCGTTGTGTTTCATCAATACATACTATGACCATGGATGATGGATATTTGGATTGTTGAGGGTTTTTTTCCTTACAAATTTTTCCCACTTCCATGAATTTGCTCTTGGGTCCACCAGTTCATTTCTCAGGAGCTTCATTAGGAGTTCATAGTCCTCAGGGCAGCATTCCTTGATTTATTTTGCTTAATTTTGATCCTGCTAATGAAGGGTTAAGACAATGGAGAGTCAAGTCAATTATGGGTCAAGTTGATGGAGAGGCATGAGGTCCGTAATGAGGCCTTCAACTATGAGGTCCTCATGATGTATAGAAATTTGTTTTGAGTTTAGGGCTCACATTTTAAGAGCACTTCCTCCTGCCTCTGGACTTGGAATTACAGCATTGCTAAGCGAAGATGGTGTTAATCATACACTTCTAGAAAAATGTCCTTTAATGAGAAATGGAATTGAGTCAAAGAACCAGGTAGAAAGAAACATGCTTTTTAGGTGAGTGAAGAACCTGCCGTTCCATGACATTGTCTCACTTCCTGGGGGAAGGCTGAAGAGGCAGTATAAAAGGTGGCCCCCCATCCCCAAGAGAACATCATAACCTTCCTTCGTGTACCTTGCTAGCAAGCAACCTTTCCAGTAGGTAAGTTGACTTTGATTGGTCATCCTGAAGATGATAAAATCTTTAACTTCAGATAGGAAACTTGTTACAGTAGAATAGGGACCCTTTGTGAGTCTGTACCATTTGCTGAATAGAGTAGCATATGGTTCGGTGTTTTCTAAACAGTTATGTGGAGACAACAGTTAGTTGGAAACAAATGAAGTCATCTGGAATTCAGAACTTCTGGGTCAAATAGATGTGTGTTAAAATTGGCAGGCATATCAAGCTTACATCTTATCATTATTGATTAGACACAATGGCAAAACCTACTGTATGATGGGAGGATATTTTAAAATTCTGATTTTGAAAGAAAAAAACACCTGGAACATTCTTGATTCTGATAAGTATCTCACAGGGTTCTTCTGAAAATAGGATTGTGGCCTAATCACATGGAGAAGTAGTGGTTGTCCTTCAATGGATGAAATCAAGCAGAAGCCGGACAACTCTCTGTCTAAGTTTTTGGTTATTTTTAATTTGGGATCACATATACATCAGGAAATTGGTCTTGGTAGTCTCAGTGGCCAGTTTCAATTCTAGGAAATGATGGTTCTCTGATTTTTATGGCCAAAGCTTGGTCTTGTGATAAGAGTAATTTCCATTTTCTTGTAAAATTGAAGCATTTTATTTTAGCGTGCTAACAATAAGGGACGGAGTATACAAATTGGAGAAGGGAAATGTTGATATGGGGTACATAGGCGGTAGATTGACTTAGAAGTTATCACACACCACGGGTATTAAAGAAGAATTGTCTCAAGATGTTCAGAGTGGTTGCAGATCCCTATTCCTCTCCTGTTCCGCTGGATCACGCCTTCTTGTTTTGCAGAAATGGGCAACACGGAATCTCACTCCGGCGGCTGTGGCTGCCACCACTGCGGCTGCGGTGGTGACTATGGCGGATCTGATGCACACGTCATCTGTATGCCCACTGGAGGCTGTGGTCCTAGTTGCTGTGCTCCATGCTGCTGTGCTCCGTGCTGCTCTCCGTGCTGCTGTGCTCCGTGCTGCTCTCCGTGCTGCTGTTCTCCCTGCTGCTGCTCTTCGGGTTGTGGTGGTCAATCATCCCAATGCTGTTCCCAATGCTGCAAACAGTGCAAGTGAAGTTGACCACGTCTTCCAGGACTTTTGAATTGCTGTGCCATGAAGAAGTAATATATGCTTCTCTGCTTCGGATCTGGAAAGAATAGCTGGCCCACAGCAGTCATGTATGCAGCGCTAGGTTTAGCTTTTACCTCCTTTGCGCATCACTGTCTAAATTTGGCCTCTTTCTTGTTCTTATAATCTTCATTTACTGCTCTTTTCTTTTACCATAATCCCAATAATTTAGTGTTATTTTCCCTCCATTATTATTGCTAGCCTTGTGCTAGGGAAGGTCGAATCCATCAAACATCAACGTGTTTGTATTTGATCCTTCTTAAATAAAGCTCAGCTTCTTTCCCACCAGGGAGATAGAATTTAAGAAGTTCCCAGGCAGATTCATCTTTTTGTTTGTTTGTTTATTTCTCTAAACATAAATATTTTTATTTATATATATATATATTCAATTGAGCATTTGGAGTTTCACTCAAAGATGTTAGGCCAAGCGTTTTCTGTATGCAGTGAACCCCTTGCTGTTATTTCCTGAGTCTTCCCTCTCTGAATGCTGCATTATTTCTTAATGAATAAGCCAATTGGAATAAAGGGAAAAATCTGGAATGTAATTGCACATCTGCCCTCTTTCAGACTTAACACCTGGAAGAAAACAATAATTTCCCATCTTGATTCGCTTTAGGGTATTTGCCTTGCCAAACGACATACCTGAAACTTTGCACCTGCCTCTGTTTTCTTCCACTAATTGCAGGAAAAGTTCCTGAAGGGACGAACAGGATTTCCCCCCCCCCCCCATTATCCAAAACATTTCTCTCTCTTGTCCATTAATTTCTGATTTCAATTGAATAGATCTGACAGGAGCCCAAAACTGTCCCATAGTCAGGATGACACAGATTTTTAATTTGAATGGGTGAACCTGCCTTTAATATTCCAATTTAAGACTTTGACTGACATCTCACTTTCTTCCTCTTCCTTTCCAACCTGTTTTCTAATCTGATCTTGCTTATATACATATTGTTTGGGTGACGTTTGGGTAAATAAAGGCATCGCCTTCTGGAATGTGAAGGCAAATCAGCAATTTTGACTCTGCGTTTTTGTAGAATGCAATGGTTGATGGTCAGGAGAGGAACTGAGTTATTGGCTGCACTGTCCAATTACAAGGGAGATTACAATGCCAGAGCAGCTTGGAAGTACACATTCTGATTGGCTGAGCTCCTGGGAAACAGGAGCTGTCATTGGCTGGCTTCATAGGAACAAGCATGAATTGAGGGTTCAGGAGGCCACAGCTCAGCCTCCCCAACTTTGAGAGAGTCTCAAAACATCATCAAGTGATCTTGGGTTCATTTAGAAAGGGTAGTAGAAACCCTACAGTAGGTTTAATTAGGTCGCTTTAGATCCCCTGTAGGGGGTTCACATGACAATCCAACCTGACCAGGATCATAACAGCACACTCTAGCTATGCTCTCCATGACAAGCAATATCCAAACACTGGGCTGAACAGCACAGGATTAATCACAAACCACAGTGATTCCACACACATTGTGATGGCATCTCACAAACAATGTGGACGGTGTAACTGACACCACAAAGTACTCAACCTTACTCTAATAGAGCTGAGATCAATGAGTGGAAGGATGTGGAGGGATGCTACATGGAAGCAAAAGCTGATTTATTATCTGAGATCTATAGCATATTGCATTTGATGGGTCTGAGCCCCCAAGTTGGCTGTCCCATGCTTCTTTGTCGTAAGTGATATTGGCGTGAAGAATCCTCAGGAAGAGGAGCATGTCATTTTGAACAAATCTGGACCAACTTTTCTGATTACAAGCAGGCCACTGGTTGTCCTACATCACAGTTGGCAAAGTTTGGGGTCCAAAAGTGTGCTGAGCCTGAAGAAAGATTGGGTTGGAGAGATAGGCTACATGTGGTTTAGAAGACTCTCTTTATGATCCTTTAACCTCCTCACAGAGTGAAGGAATTTGTTAGCCAAATCAGGACATCGTAGGCTGAGCTGTCAACATCTTAGAGAAATGGTAAATCACATGCCAGTGTGAGCATGCCAGCTTTAAACTATGTATCTCGCACATTCGTATGTATTACAGTTAATTGTGCTAACAACCTAGGTCTGTTCCAATCATGTCAGATGCCAAGAATGTTGTTTTGGTAGCATTGTGGAGACACGTGATCTTGCTTGATGCTAGGTTAATGTTTAAAATGGCTGGTCTGAAAACAACTGCCTTTTGGCATCTTCCAACAGTTTAGAACCCTGATTTTTATCAGTTATGAGATCTCTTCTCCCATTGTCAACCTCTTTTGAGGGGCAATTAGAATATAGTTTAATTCGGGCACCAAGGTTGTGGCTTCTCCCTATTCAAAATCTTAATTGCAAATGGCACCTTTTAGATCTTTCAATGGATAAAAGACAAAAGATGATATACCTACAGAAGACCCATCAATTGGACATCCAGGCTTTGTAAGATGTGGCTTGCTTAACTATGGTTCATTGATTAACTTGGTTGCCATATTCGAGAAGGTTAGGTTCTCACAAAATAGGAATAACTAGGTTTATTGCAGGGAAAAATAGGGTAGGTCTTCTTTGAGACTCCTTATCCCTTTCTGGATTTCCCTCAATTCAAAGAAGGTCTGAGAAAATATTCATTAAATACAAACGGAAAGTCACTTTGGCTGCCTCAGCAAATCTCCAAGTTTGGTGGATGAATGGAATCTGGATCGGCTGTCAGAATGTGTATGAATACTTTTTTTCCTAAACAGGCTAAATAGGACAGATGTTTGGTGAACACTTGTCAGTTCCTCCCACTTCTGGTCCTTCCAGTCTGCTCTTCAGCAAGGTGATACCATACCTTGTTTTCCCAGGTAGGCAGTTCAAATATGCATCACTAGAGGGAGCAGAAGACCAAGAAGAACCATCAGATAAACTGGAGACTTCCAGTTGTGCTTTAAGTGGGTAATTTCCTCACAACAAAACCAATTAGTTTGGGATCCAGTAATTGTGCAAACCCAGGAAATGGTTTTGTTTAACCAACAGATTAAACATATTGCGAGAATATTGATTATGGGTCTTCTGGAGAGAAGGAACAGAAAGGTTGGGTTGACTTGGAGCATGAAACCATCAACGGACACAAAAAATAAATTGTATTTGCCTACCATTCAAAAGAGACAACAATAAGCTAAGAAGGAAACAAAAAAAGATCAGAACATATCCTCTCTAGCAGGCAAGACCCAGATAAGCAGGGACTAACACCAGACAAATGAACAGAAAGCAATATCTAATCAATGAACTTCCAAAGAGAATACCATATCCCTAACAATACTGGCAAGGAAAACTACTGTATATAAAGAGGGAGTGAACCCCACATTCACTGATGATGTTATCTAGTTAAGTAGTGAAATATCTGCAGGCAAACAATCAGGCTTGCCACAATCTAAATTTGATTAATCTGAAGCTTGGTTAGTTGAAAGACTAATTTATTTTGCTGTCCTTAAGATAAACTCCACATGGGAAAAGTAGATGAATAATCCTGCAAACTTTTGCTGTCAGATCATTGGTGAAACTTACCCATGAGTAATAGGCAGCAACACCATCCATTGTTAAATCCTAAAAGATGGGGGCAGATCCAATGAGGTCAGAATCCCAAACAAGGCTTCGTAGTTTGTCTACTTCAGCATTTTTCCTTGCCCATCCAAACAACCACCATATCTGTTGGATGGTGGTGGAGACCTTATCAGCTGTATAACTGATATTTCAGGAATAAACTCTGGAATTGTATCTTGAAAAATTTTAGCTGTCTTCTTATAGGAAAAAGTTTTAGGAGACAGTGGCAATTAATGATGCTCTTCCCATTCATAGGTCTCAGTCTGCCTGTTTAATTGCCAGAACCTTGCATTATTTTATGCCAATCTTTCTCCAATCTAATGTTCCCATTTGACAAGGAATTGAGAAGCATTGTCAGGGATTGTATGATGACTCTGGACAAAATGCTCCCTGGGAGAAAGCTAAGCTGCAAGGTTCTTCATGACCACTAGGTGTTCATCAAAAATACATTTTTAAAAAAATATCTAATGGTAGTTTTCACTTTTTCCTCCAACTTTTGATTTACTTCAGACTCCATCCATCCATCCTTTCCATCCATCCTTTCCATCAATCCCTGTAGGCTTCTGATAATGGAAATCAATGTTATCATCTAAGGTTATCATATATTGATAACTAATGTTATCATCAATGTTATCATATATTTCTGAGACTGTGAAGTTTGAATCTCTGCAAGGCAACTGAAACTCAGATTTGTTCTCTAGAGAGCAAAATTGTAAACAAAAATGTTTAAAATCAGGGAAACTGCCAAAAACATTACACTTTCCAGCCAATTCCTTTTTTAAATCCTCAAAGTGATGTTGAAACTCACTTAAAGCTGTCAACAGTGAAAAAGGTAGGCATCCTTATTACTACATTTTATCATTTTGGGACTTTGGGCATATGGCACAGACAGATACATTACTGAACAATACACATTGGAAGGTGAAATGAGAGGAACTCAGAAAAATGTTTGCAAACTTGTGTTGGAAAAAGGTAGTCATCTGAGACAATTGTCAGCACTGATAAGAAGACAACAACAATGTGCTCATTCTGGAAGAAGCTTTATTTTTACCAATGCCTAAAAACGGAGATGTAAGCAAGATATTCAGTGGGTGTTGCCAATAATTCCCATCCACCACAGGAGTCCACAAACCCTCAAGTTTTAAAATGCTCCAACATATATAGGCGAAAATAACATGGCGATGAAGAACATGAAATACAGCACATCATAAGTGCATTGGCTGAGCAAGACATTTTAGGGACAAGAGGTACGCTCACCAAATCTCCTTCCCATCAAGAACAGAATGCTATTTTACTTGATGTGAGGTGGCAGTGGGCAAACCTGTTTTGTTTGCCCGATGCAGGGTGGAACAACAATGGGACATTTTGTCTGGGAGGAACCACTGCCACCAGCAATGACAACCGATGCCCCTCCAGATCCTCCTCCACTGCAACAATCAGATCCACCACCACCCCCTGATACAACAATGGTTTTCCCGCCATATCCTCCACTACCACCAGTCCCTACAACTGCAACCGTGCCTGAGCTTCCCCCAGTGCTACAACAATCAGACGCCCCGCTGCTTCCTCCAGTAACTACAACGGCTTTTGCACCTGATCCTCCCCCTGTTCCACATACTCCACCAGTCCCTCCACCAATGACTTTAACATCCCCAAAGCTTCCTCCAATTCCACCACCTCCAGAGGATCCTCCACTTATAACCTTCACACCCCCTGATCCACCATCACCACACACACTGCCACTTCCACCACCAATGACCTTCACTCCTCCTGATCCTCCACAGCATCCACCCCCACTTCCAGTTACAACAGTGGTCTGGCCCCCTGATCCACCACTACCAGTTCCACACCAGCCGGATCCACTGCCAGTTCCACCACCAATGACCTTCACAACTCCTGATCCTCCACAACATCCACCCCCACTTCCAGTTACAACAGTGGTCTTCCCCCCTGATCCACCACAACCAGTTCCACACCAGCCGGATCCACTGCCACTTCCACCACCAATGACCTTCACTCCTCCTGATCCACCACAACATCCACCACTACCCCCGGTTACAACAGTGGTCTGCCCCCCTGATCCACCACCAGTTCCACAACAGCAGGACCCACTGCCACTTCCACCACCAATGACCTTCACTACTCCTGATCCACCACAACATCCACTGCCACTACCACCTCCAGCTACAATAGTGGTCTGACCCCCTAATCCACCACCACTGCCTCCTCCACAGCAAATTCCTCCACCACTGACACCTCCAATCAGGGGAACCTTCTGCTGGCAAATCCCGCCCCCAAGTCCTCCTCCGATGCAACATCCAGAAGATTGGCCGCCTGGTACTACGACGACTCCAGTAGAACTTCCACCACAGCAGCCAGAGCTCGGGATCTGTTGGATGCCACCACAACAGGATGATCCTTGGCTTCCAGATACGACCGTCACATGTCTTGATCCACCTCTACAGCAGCAACATGCACAGCAACACCCGGAGCCTCCACTGCCTCTTCTTCTGTGACAGTGACCGCTGGATCCACCACCAATACCACAGCAACCACTAGATTGAATTTGTTGGCTCATCTTTTCTGGGAGGGAGTGGTGTTGGTTGATGAACGTTCCCCTAAATGAAAACAATTTAGGTTATCATACAGCTCCTGCGTCTTGGTGGCTCCGTTGTATGAATAAATGCCAGGCTATATGAAAAAGAATTCCCTTCAAATAAAAAATTGGGCCTCTTAAGGAGGTCAAATTTATAAATTGCTCTCCTTTAAGTTTGTTTAAATTGCTCACCTTTTTCTATCTGCAAGGTGAGCTACCTGCAGTTGCTCACCTTTTCTATCTTATTTCACTTTTTCAAGGAAGGAAATTGTGTCATGCAAAGCTGAAGGAGGCTTCCATTCAGTTCTGAAGATTTGGTATGCATCGACCATTTGATGTTACATTTCTAGTTACAGCATGGCAGTGTCAAAATACCCAGACCATATTCCACATGGCTACTACTGCTGAACAGTCTGTGTGCACATGCAGACATGAAGTTTTGGTGGGAACAACTTGGAAGACAATTTCATCACTTGTTAATTTGAAGAATCTCTGAAGATAAATTTGAGGGACTGGCAAAATAGTTTGCCTAACTATAACCATATAAGTGTCAGAGAATTGAAAAAAAATCCCACTGCTAACATACAATCAGACAATGCTAATCTCGTGCTCTTGAAATCAGGAGGTACACCCAATAGTCTGGCTAAATCCCAAACCCAGTCCTTACTGTAAGTTATCAAGATCAGCGAAGAGATGGAAGAAATGTCAGCAAAATCACCCAAACCCTTGGAGTTTTGTTTCATACTAGGATGATGCACCATCCTCCAGAAGTTTTGGAACTCCAACTCCCATTATCCTTGACTATTGGCTACATTGGTTGGTCTGATGGAAGCTGGAGTCCAACAGTGTTTGAAGAAACCCAGTTTCCTACTCCAATCTAGAAGAAAATTCTTAACTGTTCACATTGAGACATCATTCGGTTTTCTAAACCAACCATTTCAAGAGCTATCACAGAAAATCCTCCAGTCATCCATGCGAAGACTGCAGAGCACCAAGGAAGAAAAGAATTGGATATTTCTGAGCTTGGTCTTACCTTCTTGAACAAATGAGCAGGATGAAGAAATCCCAAAGGAGTGTTTTATGACCGAAGAGACTGAGGTCCTTTTTATATCTTCTTCTTAGCCTCTCCTACGGGAAATGAGACACCCCCAATCACGGTGAGTGACTTAGTTAAGCATGTCTAACAGCTAGCTTCACGAAAGCTTTGCAAGTCATATGAGATCAATATCTCTCTTTTCCATCACTACTCAGTTTAGAAACATAAACAATTTAATAACCTGTTCTACCTAATAGGTTAATTCCGGAAGTGCTGGATTGTTGAGGGGCCTCTCCCATCAAAGGGGCTTTTGATGAATTCAAGATTCAACCTTTTTTTTTTTTTTTTGAAGAGAGGCTTTAAGTAAGTATGGATGAATCATTCTGTTTTGTTTTTTTGGAAATAGATTTTTCAAGTGCTTCTCTATTCAGTTGCTTTTTATTTCCATATCAAGCCATTGCAACACTTGGAAAGGAAAGATATGCCAAACTGTTGCTCAAAACAGAATACATTCTAATTGCATGCAATCCAAAAAGAAATGTTTGGAACAATTGTTTTTGTAGAAGTCGAGATGAAGGAATGTGAACTTCAACTTGTTTAATTCCACCCAGCCTTTTACTTTTTCACTCCTCATTCCCCCATTTGTATATCAACGTATAAAGGATGTTTTTGTACAAGTTCATGAGTTCAACAAATGGATTGGCATTTTTGTCTGCATTTTTCCAGATAAAATAAATTTTATCTATATATTTAAAATGTGTGCTATGATGCTTTCTGGGCACTTCTATATGATCATTTTCTAATATACACTAGTTTGTGGGGTATTTTTTTAGAAACACGTTGTCTCTAAATTAATGTATTTTTTATGCTTTTTTAAAATAGATTTTTAAAGAATTTTCCTCCAATTTTTTTTTCCTCTTGAAAAAGCACCTTTGGGACAACCATGACCTCAATGACTGAGAATCTCCATAGACATTTTCCTCCAAAAGTTGTGAACTGGATTACCTTTCCTTTTCCATTCAGTTTTACATTTACATTTTTTCTCAAGTCAGGGTGAGAATGATCTCAAGATTAAATAAATATATAAAATAGAAGGCTCAGAGAAAGAAAAGCGAACAGATTTGATACCTGATACTTTGATCCTTCTTCATCTGAATTGGGAGTAGATGGATTAAAAAATACAGTGAGGGCAAAAGGCAGATTATCAACCATATGGACTTTGGATTTGTACGCTACTTTTTTAACTTATTTGACCATCGAGATGGCTTAGAGCAGTCAAAAAAAAAATACAGAACTTTACTTCTGGGGAAGACATGGCAAATTGAAGGTGGTTCTGCTGAAAGACAAGCTAATAATGGTGGTGGAATGAAGAACAGGCAAATGAACCAATTCTGCAAGATTTCTTTCTGGTCAAGGAGAGGACATGAGATTGCCCACAAGTGCTCCAGACAGTTGTTCCTTGTAAGGAGACCACAAGACAACATTTTCCGGTGGATTTAAATACAGGATAGAATAAACTCTCAGTGAAAGATGTGGGGGAAAAAGGATGGGACAGAAATCCACTGATTTGGTCTTTCTCATAAACATGTGTGTATCTGGGTGGGGCTACATGAATATATACTTATTTTAATCATGGCTTCCCTGACCTTTCTTTTTTGATTATGGGACGACTTGTCTCATGACCTAAGATGCACCAGATGCCTGAGACAGGATCTTGCATCACTTGGCAGGAAGTTTCAGAGATTGAAAGACAATGAACTAGTGTTCCATAAGAAAGAGCAAAGAGAATGGCCCAAAGAGCACTGCACACCAGAACAACTAGACACAAGAACAGTTTTTCTCCGAATGCCATCACTCTACTAAACAAATAATTCCCTCAACACTGTCTATCTATTAACAAAGTCTGCACTACTATTACTATTAATTTTCTCATCGCTCCTTATTGCCCATCCCCCACCACCACTTGTGACTGTATGGCTATAACTTTGTCTCTTGCATCCTTATGATTTATACTGACTGTTTCCCAGTATGATTTGATTGCTTATTGTACCCTGTGACTATCATTAAGTGTTGCACCTGATTATTCTTGATGAATGTATCTTCTCTTTTATGTATGCTGAGAGCATTTGCACCAAGTTAAATTCCTTGTGTATCCAATCACACTTGGCCAATAAAAGAATTATCTTCTCTTCTCTTCTCTTCTCTTCTCTTCTCTTCTCTTCTCTTCTCTTCTCTTCTCTTCTCTTCTCTTCTCTTCTCTTCT
>BLBF01000081.1:9722323-9744171 GCA_015471245.1 Laticauda colubrina
GAAGAAGAAGAAGAAGAAGAAGAAGAAGAAGAAGAAGAAGAAGAAGATCATCTTCAGAATCAGAAGCTAATTGCCCTTCATTTCTCCTACCCTGTTTTTGCTACAACCCAAAGTTGGAAGAGAAAAACAAAAATTTTTAAAATCTTTTTCAATCACAGGTGCCAATTACAGGAGGAAAATTGCCCAGGGTGCTATTAATAATATGTCACTCTTCCTCTCTTCTCCAACTTCATAGTTTGCAAATGTTTTCCAAGTTCCTCCCCATGCCTTGCAATGCCCTCATCTCTATGGCATGTCAAAACCATACCTGAAGTCTTTTCTTTTTTCTTCATTGTCTCACACCCACATTCCTTCTCCAGCTGCCCCCCAAATGAAGCCCAAACCAACTGAGCTTCTCCCCTAAAATGAAGCAAAAATTCTTCCCTAAAGTTAGAGCACGTATAGGAAGATGTGTGTTTGTGTGTCGTAAATCTGTCTGGTAAAGGTATTGCTCATCTTTGGGAGTTCTGTAGTGGGCAACTTGTGAGATGTTTGGGTTTCTCATTGTCTTCATCTACACTTCCCAAAAGATGCTGGCTTAGAGCAGGACTGAAGAACAATATTTTTCACTTTTGGCAGAGAAAAAAATTGGCAAGATTTCCCAGGCAACCATGAATGAAGAAAGACGGTTTTGTAGAAGTTATCCACCACTGATGAGACACAAACCCAGAAGCTGAATTATCCACTAAGGTACCACTGAATTCTACTGTAAAATTCTTCTTCTTGATCTACAGAATAGGTAACTTCAATATTTTGCGCGTCCTGTGCAATTTTGAGGTGGCTGAATTGAGAGGAGGTACATTAACAAAGACCCCCAGAAGATCTCGGGGAAGGTTTTTCTGTTCATCTGTACTGTCTTAACCTTTGGATAGTTCTTGAAAGCATTTTTTTGGAAGTTAACTCCTAAATACTATTGGGAAGGAGAAGAGCTTAAGAGCTCCTTAAGAGCTAGATTTCTTAGTGAAATCCTATCTACTTCGTAGTTACACTGCTAAAAGTGGATCTCATCAAGCAGATGTTGATGACTGGCTTCTTCTGTTCCTGGATTTGAACCCTAAGCTGACACAGTTGGCTGGGTTAGCATGCCACCCTCACCTGGAGAAGAAACCAAACAAAAGCCATCCAATCCTGAAAAACTCGATCCAACCTTCCTTAAATCAATCTGGGTATCTGCGTACTCTATCAGTGATAACAAGCAAGCATCTAGTTCAACAGGGTGTGCCAAATCCATAACTGGCTTTTGGAACGTGATGGTCTTCATTGTTAGCATACTTTGATAATAACCTTTTTGACAGAATCATCACAGCTGTTTATATTGTCATGTGATGGAGATGTCTATGAAGACTAAGTGTGCCAAATGATGTTGATCTCCCAAAGCTTTTTGAAGACATCACAGAGCATCTTGCCTTGGTTCCCTTTGATTTTGTGATTTGTCAACACCTTTTGATCCAATGCAAGGATGTGTGATCAGCACATTGATGCTCAATTTCCATTACTTGCTCCCCTGCCGGGGTGGGAATTGATGCTGAAAGACCTCTCTGGATGGAGACATATTGGCTTCATCAAATGAGATTATCTTTGTTGCAGCCTACTGACATGGCTATTCTTTGATGAAAAACAACCTGGTAACTGCATTCACACGAGATGCATCCAATACTTGCTAATAAGATTATGTTAACAGATTAACAGAGTTGGAAGGGACCTTGTAGATCATCTAGTCCATTCACCTGCCCAAGCAGGAGACCCTACACCATTTCTGACAGATGGCAGTCCAGTTTCTTCTTGAAGGTCTCAAGTGATGACGCTCCCACAACTTCTGAAGGCAACTTCTGTTCCATGGGTTGATTGTTCTCACTGTCAGAAAGTTTCTCCTTATTTTCAGGTTGAATCTCTCCTTGATCAGTTTCCATACCTTGTCTGGCCTTTGGGTGCTTTAGAAAATAACTTGACTCCTTCCTCTTTGTGGCAGCCCTTCAAATATTGGAATACTGCCATCGTGCCTCTCCTGGTCCTTCTCTTCACTAGATACCCATGCCCTCTCATGCCACATCCTTGCTATGACATCTATTAATTGGACATATTGAAAGCAAAAGGAGAAGAGGATGATGGATAATGTCATTGTTAGATAATGCCATTGACACAATGGACATAAATTTAGGCAAACTCTGGGAGACAACGGAGGACAGGGGGCTTGGTGTGCTATGGTCCATGAGATCACAGTGAGCTGGACACGACTTAGCAACTCAACCAAAAAAAAAAAATCAGAAGTGATGAGTTGTAAACTGAAGAGTTGGAGGGAAGGAAAGAGGGTTTGGGTGGAATCCTTCTGCTCTTGGGATTTTTTCCAAGACTCTCACATCTTTTGTTCAGGTGACTTTCTTTGTAGGTAGACAAGTTCTGGAACATTGGTAAACAAATTTGAAAGGAAACAAAAAAAGCAAAGAGGAGGTGGTTGATTATAATATCTGACTGGCAAGAGGAGGCTCACCCAAGAGGTATGGCCCAATGCCCACTTGCGTGGAAAAAAAAGTTCATTCAACCAGGAATGTTGGAATGCTCCTTCTCAACTGCCTTCACAGTAATTACTAACTGCAGAGATTTACTCCGTTCTGTGCCATCCTGATTCTGAGAAGTGGCTTTTCAAAGGTACCTCCTTCCCAACCTACACAAATCGTAGGTGGCATTCTTCCAGAGAGGTTTAGTCTAGTCTACAGGCCTGCAATCTACATTAACCAGACCTGATGTTGCTTAGTTTCATGGTCAAGGCATGATTAGTCAGATTCTGCTTCAGGTGGAGAACTCTGAAATCTCCTAATCTACACCTGAATAATCCATCTTCTGGCAGCGTTTGTTTTGCAAAAACATGTACATGGGAATGACTTTGAAGACTGAGTCCAGAGACACTGCTTAAAGGTAAAGATTCCTCTAGCACATACATGCTAGTCATTTCCCGCTCTAGGAAGCAGTGCTCATCTCTGTTACAAAACCGAAGAGCCAGCGCTGTCCGAAGACGTCTCCATGGTTATGTGGCCGGCAGGACTAAAACACCAAAGGAACACAGAATGCTGTTACCTTTTCACCAAAGTGGTCCCTATTTTTCTACTTGCATTTTTTACCTGTTTTCGAACTGCTAGGTTGGCAGAAGCTGGGACAAGTAATGGGAGCTCACTCCATTATGGAGCACTAGGGATTCACACTGCCGATCTTTCTGATCGACAAGTTCAGCGTCTTAGCCACTGAGCCACCGTGTCTGTGGTTTAGAGACTTTCAAATCAGATAACAGCAAGCATAGACCACAACTATATAATGGGCAGAGAAAGAAGCTCAAAAGAGACCCTCTCTGGTTTCTCAGACTGTAATAGAGATGGCAGGCAATTTGTACATTCAGACTTGCAAGATTCAGTTCATGCACTTTTACAATAAAGTAGAATTAGCCCATCTGGGTATGTTTCCTGTCTGGTCCACTTGGTAAGATTGACAAGACATCAGCAATTATTCAAGCAATTCACATAATTGTTAAAAAATGAATATGGCTGGGTGAGGTTGAGAGTTGGGGAATACCGCAAGGAAAAAAGTTGGAGAGAGCGGACAAAAGAGCTTGCTATTGAGTGTGTAGTCTAGAATTCCTTTGCGTGATGTCCTCGTGAATCTGACAAAACTTTACAATTGTCTATTCATCATCCATCACCCTCCTTGGGGATGTCATAATCACTTCTTTTTCTCCATTCTGAAGATCTTCAACAGCTTGTTCTTATGCTTCTCAAGAGCTAGATTTCCAGAACAGGGGGCTAGGCTCAATGGGATTGGTTAAATTGTAATTCAGGGGGTTGTGTGAGTCCAAAACATGTAGAATTCATTTTCTACGTTGATAGTTATAGATCATTTGGATTTTTTTTTATTTTTTTTTTGGTGTTTTCTGAATATCAAACAAAAGAGGGCAGTAATTGCAAGAATTTGAAAAATTCTTCACTCAGGGTGCAATGATAAGTTTGGCCATTAGAGGGAAGACTTTTTTCCTCCTTTGTCACAACTCAAGACAGCGCTGTTTTCTCCCCCTGGGTGTAGTTGCAAATTGTGTCCACCAGACGGCAGATTCTTCATTCCTTGCGATTGTTTAATTTCTCCAAGTGCAATAGTGAAGTAGACCCACCAGAGAGCAATACACTTCAATGTTTGGAATACAATAATATTTTTTTCCCCTCCCGCTGGGTGCAGTTTCAAAGTTTGGCTGCCAGAGGGAAGAATATCCTCTTAATATTCTGCATGTTTTCTTTCTCCAGGTGGTATGGCAGTATGTGGCCACTAGGGGATAGCCTCTTAATTGTTTGGAATAGTTTTAAATTGTTTCCTTCTGGGAGCAGTGGCAAAATATGGCCACTGGGGCCCAAAAATTTCAGTTCTCTTTTTATATGGATATTGGGCCCAGAGAAGAGAAAACATTGCTTTAAATAATGCTATTTGATCTCTTTCTTCCCCTTCCAGAATTTTCTCTAAAATATTTAACAATTCCCTCCCCACAAAATAATCAATGTAGTTTTAAAATGTGACTTTGTTATTTTAGTTGTTCAGATGATTTTATTTATAGTCACTGTTTTTATATGGTTTTCCAAAAGCAAACATGGGTGGATGGAGGAATTCCTACAAAGTTTTTCACAATCTCCTAAATCTGGCATCAGATGCAAATTTTGTCTGTATTTCCAGTCATTTGATTGCCCCCAAGTGGAGAAATTGGTTCGCTACTCAATTTCTCAATTTGGTGGCAGTCAAAGCCAATTTCCTCCCTTAAGCTCCAGATCTTCCCCTATCTCTCATTTCTATACTATGCTATTAAAAGAACTTGAATAATATGGGAATTGTGGAAAGTCAAACAAACCCATCCTTGCTCATCAATTTAAAGCCAAAAGAGTAAAGTTTTATGGAAATTTCTGTTTCCTTGTATTTTAGGCAATTTATGTGAGTCACAATTTTGCTCTGTTGGTAGCAGTAAGGAAATATGGTGTGCTATCTATCCCTTGTTTGTAGTTCTGAAATCTCACATGCCCTGAAGATTATACTAAATTTGGCAACAATTTATTTTTCAATTAAGTGCCCCATTTTTTTCAGATTCCTTCCTTTCCAAGGAAATAGTGCACCACCTGTCTCTTTCTTTAGCTCTAGCCACCTTGTGGCCTCTGAATCTGAGAGGGCGGAGAAGAGGGGACATTGGACAGAAACACAAAATGAGCCTAGACATCCATGGATAAATTTTGCAATGTATATTTAGACAGTGGTCTCCACACTTGGCAACTTTAAGACTTGTGGACTTCATTGGCTGACTGAGGAATTAAGAGAGCTGAAGTCCACAAGTCTTACAAGTTACTAACTCTGGAGACTTCTGCTATAGAACATCAACTCAAAGCATCCCAAAGTGTCCAAAACAATTGTTGTGGATGGATTGAATTAGCCGATGCTGATCATTGTTCCTCTTCTCATTTTTATAATGTTCTCCAGATAAGGAAAAAAAGGAGTCAAAGAGGTTATATCTGAATGCTGAATTTGCTTCCGTTTTTGAGATTCCTTTCAACCTGTTGGTGGAGTTGAACTAAGAATGGTGCTTGCAATTCTTTGGACGTTGGAAGAACTGGATCTGCATGAATTCTGATAAGACGCGGATGGTTATGCGCTGAACTTGTTGGACAGGAATTTGCTTCTCCCTCTTTCACAGTTTTCAAACTGTGAATTTCAAACTGTCCCTCAGGCATTTCTCTTGAAAAATGCAAACATGTGTTTGAAGTGGTTCTTGTTTTAAATTCTGCAGATCCCTGCTGAAACAGGATGGCACTTGCTGATGGAACAAACGCATGAGAAGTTGACTTATCTAGGAGAAGATGAATGTCCTCATCCACAATGAGAGAGAACAATGTGCTTAATTAAACTGATAAAATAAATTGATTAGACTTATACAATAAGGAATTACCACTGACACTGGGAAAGAACAGTTCTTTAAAAAAAGATATAATGACCTACATATTTCTCATGATAAGAAGAAGATGGAGAAAGTATCCGAGATAAACAATGACCTTCTCTTTTGCATTTTCAAAAAAATCGGTCTTCTCGTGTTTTAAACAAAGTTTGCTACACCTTTAGTATGACTTTCACATTTTCTGAAGAAGGTCCAGAGCCTAGAAAACTTTCCCAGTGTCTATGAACCAACTCAAAGAACATGGGACTCTGTTCTTCTCTGCCAAGTCATTTCAAGAATTTTAGGTGAAAGATTTGATGTTGTGGCAATTGTGAAACAACTGATAGTAGAAGCTGGGTTGTTGGTTTTTTTTTTAGAAAACAGGATTGTGTTTCTTCTTGAACTTTCTTTTGACGTAGCTTCCAAATCTGCTACTTGAATGCTTTTAGGTCAGATGAAGGTCTACCAGGAATGGTGAGGAATGAAGTCTTGGAGGACTGTAGGATTTTTAGGTGGGCAACAGCTCTGTTGATAATTGATAACTTCCAACCAGCTAGTCAGCGTGGAATGTAGTTGACTATTTGAATCATGGACACTAGGCATATGGAAATGCCATCTGCTTGAGCAGAACATTTTGGACTAAAATGGAAGTAAATGTATGCAGCTTTAATGAAGCATGGTTGGTAAGGAGGCATGGTGGAAGCATGTTGTTAGAACAGATCATTAGTAGCCATAGTCCACATATTTTTTGAAGAGAGGAAATTCCATCCTATGAAGGCTACCATTAAATGCTCTTTATAACTTATTACTTACCATGTTAATGGACTTAAATGGTAATTCCATGGAGTCTCCTGTGTATGAAAATGTAACAATGATAACAGGGTTGAGATGTTACAGACTCCACTGCATCTTTTGAAGCAGGACAATTAGACGTTCAGATAATCTTCTGAACATTGGTGGCAATGTAAGGATTAAGGATGCCTTCTTCTCCCCAATTAAAATCTTCAACAACTTGATTCCCTCTTGTGCCTTGAAGTAATTCTGGAGAGAGTTGTGCCTGACCAAACCTTCATACCAACTTTATAGAGATGCCTATGATGAGGTATTGGTGGTGCACCTCTACCTGAGAAAATGCAGAGTGAGCAAAAACTGGATGTGAGCAGTGCAAACACAAGGAGAGGTCTAGTTTTGCTGAGTCAACTTTGAAACATGTGGTTGAATTTGCTCCAAAAATATCTGGTTGTAATGAAAATGGATATTTCATATATTATTATTAGAATATTAGTTTTCTCCCCCTCTGCCAGCAGTTAATAGGATAAAAGAAGACTGGAACATTTTAGAAGTTTTCACTCAGTTTATTATTGGAAGATTTGGCATTTTGAGAATTAGAATTGTTTTAAAAACATTTTGCATAAAATAAACATGCTAGCTTTATTTCAAAGACTACGAATATTAGTTACAATCTCTAATTATTATTTTTTTACAAACTGAGGACCATTTAGGAGATGAGCTCATTTCCTCCAACTTATCACATCCTTCTGAAAGAAATTCCCACCCTGTTTGATGTAATCTTATATAGGTTTGTTTACCTTGGAGTAAGTCTTACATAGAGCGGAATGGGAGGATCGTTGGTACCACGAGTTTCCTCAGAAGCTTTGTTGGGAAAATGGGGTAGTATCAATGGATTTGAAGGACCAGTTTTCAGATCCTCTAAGTATTAAATTTTATCAAGTATCAATTAGTCACACATATCATGGTGAATTGATCACCACTAATTTTCTGAAGATTGTGAGGAAATAGTGGTTTTCTAGAAACAATGAATTCTAAGGTCTTCCACTACTTTATGCTTGCAACATTTTCTCATCAGTAAGAGTCCTCAATATTGACCCACATCATGTTTTATATATAATACCATGTAGAGTCTCAGTGGTCCTCAAAACCTGATGCAATCCTCTGGAGAAGTTTTTGAGGACATCATGAACAAAACACGGAGGGTGAGAAGCTGTCCTAGATCTGTTAATGAAAACTTCTCCATTAAACATTCTATGCTGTCCACTTTTACCACAACTTTTATTCCCTGAAAATAATTGTGAAACTCTGATAGACCTCACGCCCACCAACAGGGAAGAAGACAGAATGGTGGGATCACATGAGAGTACCCCCCAAGGTGGTGTTGCGATGCAAGAACCAAGCATTCCTGTCCATAGGAGAATAGTCCATCCACAACTTCTGCAGAGATTCAAAAAACAGACATCATAAATTGACTCAAGACTTGGACTGATAAAGAAGTTATTTTGAAGTATTACAAAGTGCTATCTTTGAGGCAAGATGTGCACATGGCTTACATTTGAACGAATTCATGGCAACTAAGTTTGCTAGAAAATATCTTGGCAATTGGTAGCAACAATCTCCTGGAGCCATTGAGATGAGGGATGAGTGGCCATCAAAAGCTCTTAAACTACAATAGTCACATTTCTCGTTGACCATAAATCTGGGAGTTTTCTAATTCATCTCTGTCATCACACTAGGAAAGCTCTGAGAGAAGTTATGGCATTACAAACAAAATGATGGTGAGTCAAAACTCATTTTAGGTCTTATTTGTCCATTGCTTTTCTGGTACACCACATTCCCATGGAACCACAAGATTCTGGGCTGATGGATAATCAATGATACTTTGGAATCCATGGAGTCAAAATTCTTGATCAACTGGGCTTTAAACCTAAATGGACAGGAGAAGAAACATCTTAAAACTTCTAAATCAGTTAGCAACTTAGATAAATGTCCCATCTGATCCATAATGTGGTGGATGGTGGGTGCATGACACAGCACTCTCACTTTTTATATGTACAAATATTTATAAAAATACCAGCTGTCTTTACAATTTCATGTCCACTGAAAGTTTAGTAAGATGATTGGGAACGCATGGAGTATAAGGCATTGCGGTATTTTGCCAGTCGGGATTGTTGCGATAATGCAAAGCTTCGAGGTGTGATTGACCGGCTGTACATTTCAGCCCAAGGTCGAGGAGGACGTCGGACATCGGGCAGTGGGCATTTTGTGCTGGTGGTGGTCATCGCAAGGGCAGTTGAGGGCATCTTGCTGTCACAGAGGGCTTTAGTCTCATTACCAGTGATGGCCTCAGGTTTTGGAGGACATGGACTCAGAGTTTCCACCTTACACGCTTCTGGAAAAACTTCCAGGATAGGTCCCGGAAGCTCAACTTCTATAGGAGGGGGCTGGATAACAATTTTCATCTCTGGTCCCTGGGAAATGCAGGTTGAAGTGTCCATCAGCCCGGATACTGTGGTGCAACTTTTGGCCCGTGGAATTAGAGCTTTGACTTCATCCTCGGCACCGCTGGTGATGGCCACCTGGTCGCTGCCAGTCAGGGCGTTGTTACCAGTGCAAGGGTTGTAGACTTCCACAGTACACTCTTCTGCAGCTATCTCAAGGACAGGGCCAGGAATAGTGATCTCAATTGGTGGAGGGTATATCACCACTTTGTTTGAAGGTCCTTGTGTTAGGCATCGGGATGAGCTGTTGAGTCCTGATGGGACGGAGGCTGAGCGAGTTAGACATGGTGGAGTGAGGGAGCAATCAGAGACCGATGTGGAACGGGGCAATGCAGGGCGTTGGACACCACTGGTGATACAGTTGCTTGAGCTTGAAATGAGGCACTCATTGGGGTAGCTGGTGAGGACTGCACCCGGGATGGTGATGCAGACCGGAGGAGGCTGAATCACCACTTGAGAATCAGGGCAGGTGGTTGTACAACAAGGAGTATCTCCACCAGAAAGAGCAACCAAGCCTGAAGTTTTGGTGACAATGGCCTTGGAGCCTGGATCACAGCTCACCTCACAGCCATTAGTGAGGCATGAAGTCTGGCTTTCCACAAGGCACTGATTTGGAGAGGTCTTGAGGCTCAATCCAGGTAAGGTCAGGACCAGTGGGGGTGGATGGACCACCACTTTGGCATCTGGGCAGGAGGTGACACAAGGGGTGGTGACACACTTCACGCCTGAGCCAGACATTCTGCTGGGAGGATGTCTGAAGAGGAGACAGAAGGGAGACAAACAAAATTATCTGGGCGTTCATCAGCCACACATGATGAGAAATGGACAGGTCGACCCCACCTTCTCTCTGAAAACACTCACTTTGTAAAAGGTCAATCACTGTTACTCCCTAGTTATTCTAGTAAATCTTGTGCTTACTTAGGAAAGAGACTCTTATCCCAACTTTCCTTCCTTCCTTCCTTCCTTCCTTCCTTCCTTCCTTCCTTCCTTCCTCCCCTTTCCCTCTCTTTTCCTATATATCTCAAAACCTTCAGTCTTCTGACAGATGTCCCATGTCCAGCTCCTTGTTTCATCACCTGTTTTCCTGTCCACACCTTCAATCCACTCTCGTTCTGCTCCCTTTACCTGTCTGAAAATCCAGCTTGACGGGGGCAACAATTGTAGCAAAGCAGTTAAAAGGCTCTTACTTCTCACTTTAAGAAAACTCACCTTAGACAGGTGGTGCGTGCACAGCTATTTCCCAAGCTTTATAGCTGGCAAGAGAATGTGGACACTCCCTGTTTTTTTTTTTTTCCTTCCCTCTCCCAGTCTCACCGCTTCGCTGATCCAGTTTAAAGAAGCTGAACAACTCCAGATTTCCTCAGAGATAAGAAATCAGCAGAAAACTAAACTGGTTAGGATGGAAAATTCAATGAATGGCAGGGTGGGTGATCCCGGAACGAGGAAATCAATCATCTCAGCAAAGGGATGAGCAAGAGGTCTTTCCAAATTCAAGTTTCTTTGTGGAGCAAGCTGCAACCAAGTAAATATTTTTCCAATGTTGCTCATAACTGGAATAGAAGTACCGTTTCTTTCCTCCCAAATTGGGTAATATATTCTGAATTGTTGAACCAAGAAGAATGTTGGAGATACTCGCAGATATAAATGTCTAGCGCTATGGAGGAAATTAAAGGGGGTCTTTTTGAGAGGAGAGAGATTTGTTGGATCTGGCAATGTCCCCATCTTAGATGAGAGAATGCCTCTTCCCAAATGGTCTTAAGAAGAGACATGTTCCATTGTATCCTAGAGATAATGGCATTTATCTTACAAAAAAGCTATTCTTGGACTCAGTTCTTTAAACAACAGATTTAAAGTTCTTGTGTAAAAATGATTTCATCCATCCATCCAATTTCTGGATAACTTCATTTGCTTTTATTCTTAGGGGTTCCAACCATACCTCCCCTTTCATTTTTCTCTTTTCTCAAGTTCAACATTTGTATTTTGGCAAATATCTTCTAAGCTTCTAAGTTTTTAACACTTCATATGGCTGATAAAGGTCAGAAAGACAAAAAAAGAGTCTGATTGAATGTCAATTTGTCTGAAGGAGTTTTCTATCTAAGAAGTCATGAGAAAGAATCCAAGTCAAAATCTCACTCTTGCCCCTATGGATATGGATCTAGATATCTGATAGATTTGGAGGTGCATCAAACAGTGTAGGGTCTTCTGCTTGAGCAAGGGACTCGACTAGAAGACCTCTAAGGATTCTTCCAATTTCATTATTTTATGTTCTATGAAATATAGATCTAATTCAAATGAAATCCCCTAAACTGACCTCTGAAGTTCTTATCGCACAGCAATATAGTGGGTTAATCAGTTCTAAAAATTGAAAAATGAAAAAGAAAGCAATAATTGTATTCCTGTTAACGTTCCCAGATGCCAATCTTCCTGCATTCTCTTTGTTTCAAACCCAGAGTTGGCAACAGAAAAAAAAACTGCCCTGTATTTTGTCTTTCTTTTATCTGTCCCTTTTATCTGCAACTCACAAGCTCTTTATTTGCAAAGATGAAAGTTTTTGGAGTCCTGTCAAAACCAGTTCCTTAAATGCTGACATTTAAGCAACCAAAGAAATTTGGCAACAGCCTCCACACCCCTTTTTAATTTAATTTAACTGCACCTCTTTCACTGCACCTCAACCAGCAAGCTCTCCCTCTTGGTAAAATAATAATGTCAGAATTAGTCATTAAGAGGAAAAAAAACCATGTTGTTTAGAATATTTGTGTTACAAACAGAGCATTTTAAAAAATATTACTTAATTTGCTTAATTTGGAGTATGGACTGGTAAATCACAAGAATTTCAAACTCTTTTCTTCTCACATTAGTTGGGAGCAAATAAAAGCAAGCATCCTTCCTTACACTAAAACAATTTCTAAAGAAGTCAAAAATGTAAGTACATAAAAACAGACTCTGGTACAATATGGGGAGAGGGGAATATGAAAATAGAAATAAAAACAAAAACAAAATAAACTGACAAATAAATAAAATTTAACAACTGTAGTGGCCAATAAAAACAAGCACCCTTAAGGTTAACAAAGAAATCTCTAAAGAAATCCCAGTTAAAAATCAAGATGTCTTCTCCCAGCCAAGTCGTTGAGAAGGTGGATAAAACATGTGGATCTTGAACCCGCTCCTCTCAGTATGCCCAGAAAGACTTACCTGGTTCCCTCCACACCTGGATGCCAAGAATCTGTTTGAAAGAGGCTCTGAGCTTTTTATAACAATTCCTAGGCAGCCCTGGAGGGGATGAGGTGGCCTTCTCAACGCAAAGATCTTAATTAGATCCCAAGCAAACCGCCTTCCACATAGAGCATTTAGTCTAATTGTCAGAACGGTGTCTACAAGTCATCCTCCTGACTTGGACGTATGACCTGGAGTTTGCCCTGTCCACCTGGCTCTTTATTTATAGACAGGCTAAAGGACACCCCATCCCATCCCATGGGGCTTCTAATTAGCCTAAGATCAACTCAACATCTTGGCTTGTGACTACGATATGGGCTGCTGCTTTTGGGAAAACCATGGCATGCTGAAATGTACTTCAGCACCTCGGGTAGCTTTCTCGTTTTCTCCTTTCAGAGGATCCCCTGAGTCAAAAGGTTTCCCAGCACCTCCCTGGTCCAACCCAACATTTCCATAACCACATTTGAGAGCCGGTTGAGGTGATGTAATAATAATAATATAAACCCAACTTGAAATCTTGGCACTGTGTGTACAAGCCTACATGAGTCAATGTTTCCTCAACGAGGTCACTTCTTAATACATGCAAAACCCCTTTCTCCTCTTTTTTTTTTTTTTTAAATAATAATAATAATGAAGAAGAAGGCAAGGAGGATGGTCATATTCTAGAGGTTAAGTCTCTGGTGGAAATCAAAGCAGGTGACACCTTAACCTTAATCAGAATAGAGCTGGATGGGACCTTGGAGGTCTTCTCGTCCAACCCTCTGTTCATTTAAAACTTGTAGCTATCCAGTCTTTCCTTAAAAACCTCCAGGGATGGAGCACCCACAACTTCTGTGGCAAGCTGTTCTACTGCTTAATTCTTCTCGCTTTTAGGAAGCTTCTCCTTAATTCCAGCTTGCTTCTTTCCTTGATGAGTTTCCCTCCATTGTTTCTTGCCTTGCCTTCTGGTGCTTTAGAAAATAAATTAGAATCAGAGTCAGAATCGAGCTGGAAGGGACCTTGGAGGTCTTCTAGTCCAACCCCTACTCAAGCAGGAGATCCTATACCACCTCTTCTTTGTGGCAGCCCCCCCCCCCAATACTGGAATTCTGCTATCATGTCACCCCTAGTCCTTGTTTCTTCTTTCCTCTTGGCTAGCCCTACCCAATTCCTGCAACTGTTTTTCACAGGTTTTAGTCTCCAGGTTTTTAATCATCTTAGTTGCTTTTCTTTGCACTTTTCCCCCCAAATCTCATGATTCAGGGCCCAAGTTCTGCTCCTGAAGACTCTTTGTAGCTAAAAGGATTTCTTCATTCTATTTTTCACAGTTCCTTTGATTCACTATTCTTGGGGCTAACAACACCCCATTTTTTCCTAAGATAATCCCCCCTCCTCAAATTCAAGCTAACATTGGACTATATACAGTATATGGTAGGCTGATTTGTTTCCTTTTGTTCCTTGCTAACTGAAAGTTGTGAAACTGAGTCCACTGCAGGAGAAAAAAAATAAATCTCGGTGACATCAGATGGTAGGTTAGCCTCAAGCAATTCCTCTTCTAAGTCTCACTGTAGGCCATCTCCAGTAGAAAGGTCCAGATGATGGGTTTTGAGGAGAAGGAAGGAATGTCAAGGATTGAGACTCCACATGTAGCCCAAACCCATTAAATTCTCATACTACATCCTTGAGACACCCATGGGTGTTTGATTTAATTTAGGTACTTGAAGGGTGGAGTGCAGCTCAGAGCTGAGTGTAGTGAGAGGATTTACAGAGTTGAGTGAATGATAATTCCATAAAACGTTGTGTATAATTATGTTCTGCTTGATGTTCAGTCAGCTGAACAAACCCTTGAGGATCATCCACCATATCTTTGGTGTAGCACATAGCTGGGCTTAAGATGGACACAAGATTTCTCCCAGCCTTTGGAAAGGCTAGCGATGGGCCAAGGATCTGTGCAAATCAAAACTCATGGTTAGTTGGGTCTGTGTTACACACAAAGCCCTAAGCCAGGGTTTTCAATCTAGAACTTGGATTAATGGGTAGGCCTTTTCAAATCTGAACAAAGCATCATGTTCTTGGTTGAATATATGGAAGGCACCAAACTGTAGAAGTGAATTTAAGAGACTGAAATTTAATTGGGACAAAGGATGTTGATTCTTTAGAAAAAAGAAATCTGAATTTGTAGGGAAGAGAATATCTGGATTGGTAACTGTACATGAGAAACGGAACCTGGAATTTTAATTGTTCACAAGCCCAAGCTGAGTCAGAGAGGTGAAGTGGCTACTTTTTAAAAAGAGGTAATTTTAAGCTGTGTCAGTATATCATGGACTTTAGAAAGTCATAGGGGGGCATTCCAATGTAGGTTGGTCATTTGGGAAAATTCATTTGGGGATCACAAGTAAAGAAAAAGCTGAAGCAGGTGAACAAAAGAACAGTGCAGAAGACCAGAAATCTAGAAACTAGACTTAGAAAGAGAGACAGAAACAGATGGACATCTTTATCTTGAGAAAAGGAGACTGGAGGGGACAGGATGATGGTCATGGACAGGAGAAAAGGCCCCAAATAAAGATAGAAAATGTTCTCTACCACCCAAGAGCTATGGATTTATGAGAGGTTCCTGCTGCTCTCTGAGCTTAGTTGTTTTGTGGGGTTTGATGATGAGATTATATACTTTGGGCAATGAAATGTCTGCAAGAAAACAACCAGAGAGCACCAATTCAATCCTGAATTCCAAATTTTCTCCTTTATTAGTAGGGGTAGGATTCAGCCGGTTCAGCCCGGTTTACATGAACCGGCTGTTAATTTTACATACAGTTCACCAAACCGGTAGCTCTGACGACTGGCTGGCCCTGCCCACCCTGCCCCGGCCATCCCAGGGGTCCCCACGAGGCCCATCTGGCTCCCAAGTAAGTGCAGGGAGGCCTCCTGGGAGAAAAAACAGGACGCCAGGGAGATTTCCTCATGGATTTCTGATGTTATCTTCCCAACAGAAAGAGCCATTCCAGATCGGAATTTGTGTTGAGAACAGAATAATAGAGTTGGAAGGGACCTTGGAGGTCTTCTAGTCCAACCCCCGCTCAAGCAGGAGACCCTATTTCACAAAAAAGGTTGTCCAATCTCTCCTTTAAAACTTGCAATGTTGGAGCATTCTCAACTTCTGGAGGCAAGTTGTTCCACCGATTAATTCTTCTCACCATCAGTTCTTGCTGACCTCAAATGCTCTTGGAGACATTCTGGTGTACAATGATTTATAATGATATATTTCCTGGCACCCCTCCCTCTTTTCTTTCAACTTGGATACATTGTAGTTTTCTGTTGAATCATCTGCTGACTTACCCCTTTTTCAGAGAAAGCAGGGAAGGGATTCACTAATTATTACAGCAATTGAGGCAAACAGGAAAAGTGAATGGAAGCAAATTATTTATGAGGAGCCCTTTCCAAAGTCATGTATCAATCGGACAAGGGATGAGAGATGAGATTTTCCATGTCTGGAGTGGTACGACTATGAGAAAGGAAGAATTAGTTGAGAACTAATTAGGGCTTCCTAATTAGGAGTTCCATCTGAGTTCACAAATGGCTTAGTGGCCTTTCATTAAAACATCTAAGGTTGGCAATTAAGCCTTAACACTGTTGATTTTTTTTTTTCATTTTGGTCTAGTGTGCTGTGCAAACTCAACCATCATGACCTCTAAACAGTGACTGGGGACTTAGCTTCTTTCTTGAACCCATTTGATCTGCAACTGTTGTCAGCTGCCTTCAGAGTCAGACATCAGTGAGGCAGAAGAACATCTGGAGCCTGTTCCCAGTGTGCGCATGCACAGAATTGCCAGAATGAGGGAACAGCTGAGGAACAAGGGCAGACAAGGGCTGCTGGGTCACTTCTGGCCTATAACTTTTCATAGAATATAGATAATTGAATAAACTTCAATGATTACATTCTTGATTAAATTATCTTTCCATTGATATATAATTTTGTGGTACAACTATAAAAAGAGATGTTTAGCCATCAAACCATAAACCTCAAAAATACACTTTCCCCAACCAAAAGATTGGCCACTACTGTAAAATGGGTTTATCAGGATGAGGGCTCAGCTTCATGCTGTTGCGGAAGCTAGGAAGCCTCGCCTACTGCAGCTCTGGAATATGGGACTGACTTTCCCACTGATGTCAGCAAGCCATCATCAGTCAAAATTCATATTAATGGTCCACGGGATTTAAAATTATGAGTTTGGTGGTCCCTGAGGTCCAAAAGGTTGGCGAGCCCTGGTTTAAATGGCTTCTTTTATGGTGATCCCAGTTATTGCCATTTGTAAGCTGTGGTCTGTAGCTTAAGGTGTTATATAGCCTCAACTTCTGGTGCTTTTTCAAGAAAGAGTTGTTAGAACCAAGACTGTTTGTGCTCTGTAAACCCAGCCCAATTCCAAGCTCCTTTCCTTTGGTCATATATCTCTTTTCCAGATAATTTTGCTTTCCTTGCTATAACTTCATTTTCTGCCCACAAAAGCTCTTTGTGATGCTTTCAGTAAGCTTAATTAGCCATAATTAGTTCTCATCCTCCAGCAAACCTGCTTTGAAAAGGCAGCAGATCCCATCTGAGATAGCCAAGTCTTTCAAGAAGAAGCACTTTGGGTTTACTCAACCTCACTGAGATTGATTGGTGAAGGACGCCCTCTAAAGGAAGGAGGGCAGAAGACATGACATGAGAGTTCAAGAGTGGCAGCAGCTGGCACAGATCTGAGAGAGTTTCACCCGTGAGATGTTATATCAACCCAAGAAAATTTTAAGGAGTAGATGTTTTTTCTTCAGGATGAATTTCTCATTTCATCTCCAGAATTATCCATTGAATGTTGAGATCAGAACTTTGGTGGTTGGCCCTTCTTTTCAGTCCCTAAGTTCATTAGCATATCACCTCCCCTCTATTTGCATATTGCCCTTTAGCATTACTGATTGATAATGAAAAGCTAAAAGTTTTCTTCTCAATGGCGATGGCTGAATAACTTGGTGAGATGGCACCACGTTTCTAATCAAAATCCAATTAAGTAGATGCCTGCACATGTTTGTCCTGAATATTATGGTGTCTCTTGTACTTGTCCACTCTTCTATATCTTAAATAAAGATATAGATATATCTTCTATATCTTTACAGCTTCTGTTAGGGTTATTGTACCATTTTGTTCCACAAGCTTATCCATTCTCTAGTTTGAAAGGGCACGTAGTTCCAAGAATCCTCAAGAACTTATCTCAAAGCACTTTCCAAAGTTGTTATCCTGGATCCAACATTATTTCTAGGAGGTTGGTGACTCACAAACACCATACAATGTTCTTGTTCTGGAATAAATTTTAGTGTGGAAATACTAACATTTGAAGGTTCCATTCTGAGGGAATCTGAATGACTCTTCAAGTTTGTATTTCTGAATCAATTCCTGAAGTCACTTTAAGGGTTAAAATCAAAGTGTATCACTTCAGATGGTTTTTAGGTGTCATGTCCCTCCCCCATCAGAGTCTGAATCTGAGGGGGATGATGAACAGCTGACTGAGAGCGGGAGTGTGGCTCAGTTGGCTGTGGAGGAAACTGGGGAAGGGCAAAGTCAGGCTGGGCAGAGCAGGGAAGAGGTAGAACAAGGGAGAGGGGATTCAGAGAAAGACCCAGGACCATCCCCTCCTCATCCTAGGGCATGCAGGGAAGAATGGAGAAGGGAGCAATGTGAGTTGCGTGGCTTATGGAGGAGAAAGGGGCCCTGATTCCCTTCACAAGGCACAACTGGGGATGGAGTTTAAAAGGAGGCAGTTGGGAAGGGCATTTGTCAGGAACAAATGTTGAATTCATCTAGTGTTGTGAGTTTTTAGCCTGCATGCCTGACATTCCTCGTCTGTGTGAATTATTGCCATGCTTCTGTGTGCTTATCTTGCCTTGTTGGAATTATTGGACTCATTATCTTGACCTGATGGAGTGACTTATTGCAGTCATTCTGCTTACAGCATTTGGACTGGAGTATCTGCAGCCAGAGGCTTTTGTAGGTTTGTGGGAGAGTTTTTCTCCAGATAGGAGAATAACCAGGATGTTGGGGGCAAATTTGGAGCTAATAAAGGGTCCCATTCTGGCTGTGGTGTACATATATGGAAGATGACTTGATGTTTTTATGTTTTGTTTGTTTTAAAAACCTTTGTGCCATGTTCTGAGTCATCACATTAGGATTAATTTTATACCAATAATTAATTTGGAGGGGAGGAATATTTCCAGAATACAGATCACAAAATAAAAAAAAACCAGTGGACTCTCTGTAGTTTGATAGGCTTAAAAGGGCCTACTATTATATTCCTGTGATCTCTCATTGTGTTAAATTGATGTTAATTGTCCAACCTTAAATAATAGTTCAGCTAATTGGGTTCCTCCATTTAATTTTAGCTGAGCAACATGAATGATATTATCTCTGTTTCTCTGAATGATATTATCTCTGTTTCTTAGACTAAAGCACAATTTGATGTTCCTCCTGGCCATCTTCTCGATGTTCTGGTTTAATGTTCTCCTGACTCAGAGTTCTCAAAAAGGGAAATTCTCCTCTGGATGAAGCTTATTCATGGAAACCTCACTCAAAGCAGTTGAGATTAAAGCAGCTAGTTTTCAGATTTAATCTCACTGAAGTTAATCCAAACCAGAACAAAACCCAGAAATGATGAGAGGCTTTTTCCCCCCTGAAATTTGCTATGGCAAGCAAAATCAGGGTAGCATTTAAATCAGTGTTTCCCATCTTGGCCCACTTAAAGATGTGTGGACTTCAACTCCCAGAATTCCCCAGCCAATTTCTCATTGTATTAAGAGTTGCTGAGGTGGAGGAAATAGAAAGGATGTTCACCAACTTGAGTTCTTTATACTGGCGGGATAAAGAAAATCTAATAATAATAAAGAAAACTTTTTCAAAGAAATCTGGAAGAAGATGCATGAAACTCTGGACTTCAGAAATATTAACCACTAGGAGTTTTAGATGAATTTATTTGGGATTTGGGATTGCTTTAGGTTCTGAAAGGAATCCAATTCTTTTTCTGTAGCATTCCTTGAATTTTCATCAGTTACAGCCAGGTCTCAGATGGAAAGGCCATTCTGGATCGATATAGAGTCGCAAGAGCTGAACCATATCTAGAGCTCGGCTCCAATTCTCGATTGGGCAGATCTTCACTGATGAAGTCAGAAAGCATCACTCTTTCTCCTACCCCCATCCCCCCACGTGCACAGGGGTTGTGTTGTGAAATCTGCAAAGGTTGGTTGGGGCAGAAGATGGCAGGACCTGGGAGGGTCAAGGTGAAGGTTGGTGGCTGTATGACCACTGTGGAAGGTGGACATGATGCATAGCAGGGAGATGGCCTGTCCATTTCAGCAGACAGAAGTGACTCTACAAGGAAAGAAGACCAGGGAAAAGAAAAGGACCATCAGAATGGACAGAAACTGTAGATATTATACTATTCTGCAGCAACCTTGTTGAATTAAAACAGGACACAGAATCCAGAATTCCTACAAATTTCAAATCTGCAGAATTCTCCTTCGACTACTTAAGTTAATGAGCAGATGGGAATTTAGGGAGGTGGGTCATAGCTGATTGACTTCTCTGAAGAAGGCTAAGAGCAGCTATTGGTGAATTATGGTCTCTCAGCCTAATCTACTCCTAAAGGATTCTTTGAACATTATATGCAAAATTCTAGAAAGTTACTCATACATATTAAGAATGGTACTAATTTTAAGAGCACCACTCCTTTTGTATTTTAATGGTTGCTGAATTAAATTAGCTTAATATTATCTTCTTAAGCAATAAACAAAAAAACAACAACCCATCAACCACATTCTCCTACAAGAATGTAGGTGAGATGGATCAAATCAAATCACTGCACTATTACACTTCTATTGTGCTCCTTGAAATCAGATAAGATCCATCCTTATCATATGTATGAAATCACTTGGTTGTTTTCTCTTGGGATGGATGGTGAGGGAGGTATCCAGGCATCCATGCAAGATTATGATATTATGATCCATAACTAGGCTCAGAATGAATGCCCAGATTAGCAGGAGGAGGAGAAGGAAAATGAGAAGAGTAATGGAGAAGGAGTGATGGAGAAGAAGGAGAAGAAGGAGAAGAAGAAGAAGAAGCGGATGAAGGAGGAGTGATGGAAGTGAAGGGATGGTGAAGGATGAGAAGTGAAGGAGAAGGATAAAGAGTAATGCAGAAGGAAAAGAAAGAGGAGTGTTGGAGAAGGAGAAGGAGTGATAGAGAAAATGGAGTGATAGAGATGGAGTGATAGAGAAGGAGTGATAGAGAAGGAAGAAGGAGGAGAGAAGGACAAGGAGAAAGAGTAATGGACAAGGAAGAGGAGTGGTAGAGAAGAAGAAGGAATGGTGGAGAAGTGGTGATGGAAATTTACACATTATGAGAACACAGCACAAGTAACGACTTTTAAACCCAGGATTTTGGGTTCTTCAGAACAGGATGGGGTAGAAGGAGAATATGCTTTCAGAAGAGAAGGTGACTGGGTCAAGAGATAGACATAACTGAGAAAGGGATCTTTCAATAGATCTACAAATTTAAAAATAAAATACAAAGACCAAACCAAGAGTCACCCTCTTTCTGTGTACAAAACTGCCAGCTGACTTCTTCAACAGTGAAGTGGTGATGGGAACATTTATCTTTCACTGCTTAAAAGAAAGCAGATAATTTGACATAATTGGTCACCCTTGATACTTGCTCCCAGCACCCTTCTCACTTCACCAATTGGTAGAACCAGTTGCTCAGAATGAAGGCTATTTTGATTAACAGTTGGTATCTTGCTGGTAAAATGTTGCTGTTACCCAAAATTATGAATCCATCAGACCCCACCGCCCCACCCTTGGGGGCTGGTTGCAATTCCAGCTCTGACTTCAGCTCCCTGCTTCCCAGGAAATAAAATCAGCCCCACATTGCACTTTTAGGAGCTCTCTTTTGAGTCTTACCTGGTTGTCTAGGCAAGGAGGTATCTCAAGAAGAAGCTTCAAGCAGCATTGTGTGCCGTGTGCATTTTTATAGCGCTTTGAGGACAGGAATTGAGAATATTTTCCCCCTCCCAAACACGACAGAGTGAGTTGACGCCTCGCTGTGCTCCACCAAATTACTTTTAATTGTTCGCTTCCCTGGTTGTGAAGGCGGCATTGTCACAATTGTTGATAAGAGCATTCAGATTCTGTATAATTCTTTTCAAAAGGGAGGAAGGGTGTTCTCAGAAGTCATCTTGTTATGTTGGGTGGGATGCATCTTAATAATGTCCTGTTATTGAGAGGAGGAAGGGGAAATGTCTTTCCTTTAATGAGGTAACAAACAATCTTCTCCTTCTCCTTCTCCTTCTCCTTCTCCTTCTCCTTCTCCTTCT
>BLBF01000081.1:9744181-9758688 GCA_015471245.1 Laticauda colubrina
TTCTCCTTCTCCTTCTCCTTCTCCTTCTCCTTCTCCTTCTCCTTCTCTTTCTCCTCCTCCTCCTCCTCCTCCTCCTCCTCCTCCTCCTCTTCCTCCTCCTCCTCCTCCTCCTTCCTGCTGTCCCCCTTTGGATGGACAACTGCCTTCTCAGAAGATTGAAGGAGTCATCCTAGTACGTGCCCCTTGACGACAGTGGCATAGATTCTCTGCTTGATGTAAGATGCCTTGGGCAAGGGATTAAAACTCATAAAATGATACTTGAAGGACAATAAACATCTTAATGAGGGCTTCCTGCGTATCTCCTCTAGATATCTTCTCCTGGGAGATTCTCTAGCCACAAATTGGCATAGCTCATCCTTCCATCCTTGATTGAGAAATATTGAAGCTGGTTTAAAATAGCTACTGTTGACATACCTAAGCAGAAATAGAAGACATTCATTTCTCTGGGTTTCGCCTCTTAAAACCCACCAGAGTTGGAGTCCGACAGATCTCAGGATGGATGCTATTTCAGTGGAAAGGGAATATACTAAAATTATTCAGTGGCCCTGACTATTAGATACAAAAGGGCAGCCTTCTTTGATCTGGAGAACATCAAACAGGATAAAATTTGTGTGGCATAGTGGAAGGGATGAAGGAATTAGACTCGGGTCACAGTGAAAACTCCCTGGATGATTCTGGTTCAGCCACAGTTTCTTGAGCCTACCTACCTCACAGGGTTGTTCCTACAGAGAACAATTGGAGAGTAATAAGTAGCTCTGGAAGACAGATGGCATACAAGACTAAGACAGAAAGGAATATAGACATTCTTCAACATTGTAAATATTGGACATCACTTCCACCAGGTCAGAAGAGAGGGAGATAGAATTAGATTCTAAGGAAAGGAACTGGCAAGGATTGTCTTCTGATATGATGGACACTGGTGGATGGATATAAAATCAAGACCACCGTTTTGAGAATGGAGAAGCTCTCTCTGGGACAGCCCTTTTGTGGTAGGATCTACAAGAGGTTCTCCACCAGTTAGAACACCAGCTCTAAACATTTAGAGGGACTTTCTCTTCAGGTTTGGGAACAGTGTGTTGGTTCTCCATTTTGTGCAAGTGATCTGAAGGTAGACTTTCAAAATGCAAGACAAATAACCAGGCTCCCCCACATGTTAGGATAGCGAGGGAGAAAAGGTGGAGTCTTCTTTGGAAAGGAGGTTTTGGTGGTGGCAGGGACACGTGGACCTAGGAAAAAACGTGTGCAGCTGTTTTCTTAGATAAGGTGATGATTCCACCCAACTATCAAATCTAAGCTGGGTGATCCAGAAATCTGGCAGGCTGATCAGCCTGGCCTAAGGTTTTCACTGATAGGAAGAATCAATTTTACACATCTGCTGAACTCCTCAAAGTTGGGTGTATCCCAGGCATTGCTCATTTGGGATTCAACTGGGTCATTACCCCTGCCTTAATCTCTTTGTTCAAATCAAAATATAATAAGAGTCTGATTCATTCAGAGTGGGGCACCAGCTGACAAAGGTGTGGAGGTAGTCTTCGTATTTGACAGGTGAGGGAGGTAATTCAAGATAGCTTTAATAAATATTGTTTAAAAAACACCCTCCAGTTGAGACAGATTGTGGTTGCATAAAGCCACACGGAGCAGGTTGTTTCTGCAGAGAAAAGTTTACTTTGTGTTTGCAAAGTAGGAGCTCATGTTCAACGGTTGACCTTGCTTTCTATCATGATTGCCTTCAAGAAAATAGGACAGCGTTTGCATGACAAGAATAAATTTGAAATTGATATAATGCTGAGAAATGTCTTCTTAATTGTCTCTTCTCTGCTTTAATCATCCTTTAACCTAGTCTATCCACTATTGACCTCACCCCATTCCTAAGAGTCTGCATAAGTGCCCCATCGTGCCTACTCTCCCTGTTCTATTGTCCCCATTGATTTGTACCTATTTCCTGCATTTTTATTCATGTTTATACTTATACCTATTATCTTGTAAGCGATTGACAAATCAAATAAATAAAATAAAATAAATAGTCTTTCTTGTCTACCCTATAAGGTAGACCAGACCAAGTAACCAATTCTGTATAGGTCTAAAATTATACAGGTAGTCCTTCATTTATAACAGTTCACCAAGCGACTGTTCAAAGTGGAAAAAAATGAGTTATGACCATTGTAGCATCCCCATGATCATGTGATTTACATTCTGATGCTCGACAACTGACTCATGTTTATGATGGTTGCAGTGCCCCGGGGGTCAAGTGATTTCCTTTTGTGACCTTCTGACAAGCAAAGTCAATGCTTAACAATGGTGTCACTAATTTAACAATCACTTAACAAATGTGGCAAGAAGTTATGTTTTATAAAATGGAGCAAAACAGTCACTTAACAATTTTTTCACTTAGCAACAACAATTTTGGGTCCAATTGTGGCCATAAGTCAAGGACTATTTGTATTATCTGAACAGAGATGGTATCAAAATCTTACATATTTGTCCTTCAAGGGCATTTCTAATTATTGCTCAACCACAAACAACTTCTCCATAAATTTAGCCTCCCTGCTTTGAAAGTAGTGGCCAGAATTGTGTGGTGCATTAGTAAATTATTTACTAATAATGATTTATTTACATGTTTCATGCAAAGATGTTTCAACTCCTTCCCTCAAAATGACGCTATAGAACACTGCACACCAGAACAACTAGACACAAGGACAATTTTTCCCCGAACACCATTACTTTGCTAAACAAATAATTCCCTCAACACTGTCCAACTATTTACAAAGTCTGCACTACTATTACTATTAATCTTCTCATCACTCCTTATCGCCCATCCCCTCCCACTTGTGACTGTATGACTGTAACTTTGTCGCTTGTATCCTTATAATTTATATTGAATCGGGATCCCAAATTGTCTGCTGTTCAATTTTGTTGAATTTGCAGACATAGTTGGGCGTCTTCAAGAAATGGACAAGAGATCTCCCATGAATTCAGATGCATCTGATGATTAAGAACAATTGGAGTGGGCAGTGACACATTTGGGATGGTACCTAAGGTGCTTACGCAGCTGTGCATAAGTGAGATACCCCAACATTTAAAGTATTAAGGCTAAAAATGCATTACTCTCCTTAAGCAACCTTGTTGGGTGGAGACTTTATCCTGAATCTGGAAGAGAAGGAAAGTTGAGCAAACACACAACCCAGCAATTGTTTGCTGCTGTTGCATTGATAACCAATCTTTGGGGGAGTCCACTGCAGGTGATTTCTTCACCCTAATTTCTTTTCAGGTGTCAATGGCTGGCATGGAGCCCAGTGGTGAGTCATGCTCAGCTGGTGGTGTATCAAGAGGTATAAGAAGCTGGTGGTGGACCAAGAGGCATTAGCACCTCTCGCTACTCTTTGGATCCTTCCACCCAAAATAACAAGGTAAGTCAGAGCCGGTGTCTTCTACCTTAAGATCGAGGGTGATCTGAATGAAAAGCAGGGGATGTCTTTGAGATGGATTCCCATCACTTCACTTCTCTTGCACTTTCTTCATGTCTTTGGGTTCTGAGGAACTGGCAATGTTCCCAGTTAGGATATGTTTAGAAGGAGATTTAACCACTTTGTTGAAACAATTGGATGGATGCTTTAGTTTGCATCTCTCTCTTTTCACTGCAGCAGCAAAAGAAGTCCTGTCCTTTCTTCACGTTTCTAGAGTTTTAAGACCCTGAAGAACCAAGGTAAGATAGATGCCCAAGCTGGACTATTCATCATCACAACAAACACAGTAGGGCTTTTGAAGAAGCTGAAGTATTGGTCCAACTATGATTCTCCAGATCTTGTTGGAAGGAACTCTCTTCACCTCTGGCCAAACTCAGGGGCGATGCCCTCCAATCTGTAGACCAGATGGTGGGTCAAAAAAGGAGGATGATTCTCCTCTTCCTTTTAAGACACTATGTCCTGTATTGTTTCTATTCCTGAATTGCACATGAATTAATTCTGAAATTGTATAAAGTGTATTCTATAGTACTTCTGACTAATGCTAATTTCATTAGCATTCTTTCTACAAACTGCATCAGCATGGAAACTCTTCTCCATTGGTCTTCTTCTGAGAGAAATGTCTGCTGAATTAAGACTGTGCCTCTTGCTCTTCTCTTTCAGAGCAATAGCCCTTCCAAAATGATGTCCGAGTGCTACGCTAGCTGTCCTGCCTCAACCGTCACAATTCAGCCGCCTCCTTTTGTCCTGAATATCCCAGGACCAGCATTGTTCTGCCCTGACCAAGCCTTTGGCATTGAACAACATAACCCATGTGCAGGCTTTGGTGGCATGGGGATGAGAGATGGTGGCAGCATTGGCATTGAGGGTACTGTTGGAGGGAGTATGGGTGCTTTGGGTCCTGGAAGAGGAGGTTGGGGTGGTAGCTGGAGCAGTGGAAGTGGAATAGGGAGTAGGATGGGTGGTGGTTTGGGTGTTGGTGGAATAGGAGGTGTGGGTGGTTTAGGAGGTGGTGGTTTGGGCACTGGAGGACCCTCAGGTCTGGGCATTGGAGGGCTTGGTGGGCCCAGAAGTGGTGGTCTGGGCATTGGAGGACTTGGTGGGCCCAGAAGTGGTGGTCTGGGCATTGGAGGAGTTGTTGGACCCAGAGGTAGTCTGGGCCTTGGTGGACCAAGGGGTACCACAGCAGGTTGGAGTGGAGGTAGCAGATTAGGGGGCACTGTTGGTGGTCGGAGAAGCAGTGTTGGGATGGGCAGCATGACTGGTGGTGATTTGGGCAGTGGTGAAGGTGGAGTTATGAGTGGTTGGAGAGGCAGTATTGGAGCTGGGGGCTCTACAGTTGGTTGGAGTGGAGTAGGAGACACTATGGGTGTTCGGAGAGGCAGTGTTGGGACAGGCAGCATCACTGAGGGTGATTTAGGCATTGGTGGAGTTGAGGGCACCATACATGGTGGTTTGAGCTCTGGTGGAACAAGGATCACCACAGGAGGTTTGGGTGGAGGTAGTAGAACAGGAGTTAGTGTGGGGGGGCGGAGAGGTGGCATTGGAATGGGAGGCACTATAGGGGGTGGAGTAGGGAGCAGCATGAGTGGTCGCAGAGGCAGTGTCAGAACAGTGAGTGTCACTGGTGGGGATTATGGCCTTAGTGGAACAAGGGGCAGAACAGTAGGCGGTTGGACTAGTGGCCGACGAATGAGTGGAAGCCACCGATATGGCGGTAGCATTAGGTATGGCAGTGGTGGATATGATGGTGGTTACAGCAGTGGTGGATATGGTTCCTCTGGATATGGAGGTGGTTATGGCCACACAGGATATGGTTCTGGTGGATATGGAGGTGATTATAGCCACACAGGACATGGTTCTGGTGGATACAGACGGATCAGGTACTCTGTTGGTGGAGGGGATGGATACAGAAGTGGTGGCTTCAGCAGCAGATCTTATGGAGGATCCTATGGAGGGACCCTGGCTGTGATGCCAGGCCCTTCAGACTTCTAGTCCTGTTACTGAACATGGAAGAAATAACTCAGAAGTCCCCAAACAACTGGAGAAGAAAAGCATAAAAGTGAATGCTACATTTACAGTGATGGATTTAAGACATAGCCATTGTCTTCTAAGAACATAAACTCAGGTCTGAAATCTTAGACTAGATTTCAGCTGACTCTTCTGTCTTCCTTTACTCTCTTCTGATGGCATCCCAAAAAAAGAGATAATTTCCTTTCTGAGTTCTGCTGGTACTTTCTGGACTGGAGGAAGTGATAGAGATCATGAACCTAGCCTGCTGGAGAAATGGAGACATATCACTCCTACAGACTCCAAAACTGTGTTTGAATAGAATCCATAAATACTCAAAAGCATATTTATAAACAACAGATATTTGCTACAGCAAATTAAGATTCATGTTTCTTCTTAGCTACCTTGAACCTAATCTGCAGCTAAAATTGAACCAATGCTTCGTTATTTCATTTGTTTTTCTGATTAAATTTCCTTTTGCATCATAATGTTCTCCTCTCTGTTTTTCTCCTATGCTCTACCAAGGCCCCCAAACTGTTATAAATCATGAAGTTGTTCAGAATTGGGTGTGTGAGATGAGTGTGTGTGAGAAAACTCAGACAACCACAAACGAGAACCACATCAAGTAGTTTCCAAACTGATCTGGACTGCAAAGCTCCAGTTGACCACTGGAGGGCCATAAAAAGAGAGATGAAAAATGTTTTGCTTCCCTCTAGTGGTCATTGTGTGGAATTTTCCATCCCAGATGTAGAAGCTCTACAAAGGAATTCAAAGCTGGATCTCTTACTTCTAAATGAAGAAATCAAACTCAAGACATTGGCTAAAAGGAAGTCATGGGGAGGAAATATTAGATCTTGCTGGAAAGAAAACTCTGGATCTGTAGTTGCAGGATGAGAAGAATTGGACTCTTTATATGAATGTCTTTATACGTTCCACCAGTCCAGATTGTCTCAATTTTGCAAATAGCAGCTGCCACCACATGAGGATGCACTCTCACAAATGCACCAGGTCGCATAGAAATTTGCAGCTGGAGAATCTATGCTGGAACTAAGATCCAGGAAGATGCATTTGATTTCTTTAGCTAAATTTTCAATTTCCTTCTTGGATAATTGTCATCCAGGTGTCTTTCTCAGCTGTCAAAATTTGCCTTTTAAAGAAATACGAGAGGAAGGGTCTGCTAATGATAAAAATTCTTCACGGAATTGGTGCAAATTCAGTTTATGGGCAAAAGTAGTCCCACTTTCCAAGTTTATAATTTCAGAGGCACGACCGGTGAGGGAAAAACTGGTAAAGGAAAAAGAAGAAGAAGAAACAAATTGGGCACCAGTTTTACAAGCTGCAACTCTTATCGCAACTTGTTGGGATGAGCACATTTTGGAGAGGTTGATTTGAAGACGAGATATTGGAAAAAAGGAGATTTTTTTAGGAAAAACGCCAACATGTTTTTGTTTCCCTTATCTTTGGTTGCACAATACTTTAACCACTAAACCACCCTGCCTTTTGGACAGGAGAAAAATACATCTTGCCCTCCCTGTTTTAAATAAATTTGATGTGTCTTCCAGGGTTGTATGGTCTACCACAATGATGCGAGATACGTGCTATTTGTTTATTTAAAATCGTGGCCCCATATTTAGGCATTGAGAACAGTGTTAAAGCACTGATGTAACATAGGAGGGAAGCAATCAATTAAACAAGTGATTTAGATAAAAACTAAACATGAGCCAAACCACATTTTATTCTTCTCTCCCATTCCCTGGAATGAAATTCATTAGTAAACAGTTTTGGAGAGGAACTTTAAAATAATCTACTGGGCCCATAGCTGTTTACAGCAATGTTGCTCAACTTTAAGGTGTGTGGACTTCAACTTCCAGAATCCTCACCAGCTACTGATATTGAAACGCAACATTTAAGCAGAAAAGGTGTGTAGCAGAGTATTTTCTCTGCTGCCTTTTCTTGAAATGATTAGTATTTCCAAAATTTCTGTCTGTGTTTGCCTAGGATGTGGGAATATGTCCTGACAAGCTGTATCAAATAAGGGACTTCAACTGTGTTTTGTTTAAAAAAAGAACTATATTTTATAAAGTGGGGTTAAATGCTTGCAGATGTTCCCCTGATAAATCCATTTAGGATCATCTGAAGAGATTGTGGGTTATGTGTCCAGAGAATTCAGAATAGTGTGCTTGCTTGTTTCATTCTCGAATCGACCATTGGATGGTTTGGCATCAGTTTAGCAAGTCATCATAAACCCATCTTTGTAATTTGACATTCGATAACATTACGGTCTATGCCATAAACTACGGTTAAAAATGAACTATGGTTTTGTGCAGTGGGTGGATCACATTTTTCACGTAGGTATGGAACTGTGATTTGTGCTTGCGCAAGTAAAAAACTTCCTCGTATTTCTCCATGAGGGTCCAGCCAGGCTTAAGATCTACAAAACACAATACTTTCCAGAAATCTCTGAAGGCATAGCTAAGTGAAAACCAAATTACTTTTTTGCTTGATCCATGGATGAACCGGGTTAATAGGATATTAGCTCAACCTCAAACCTAGATCGTAGAAAATTAGGGCCCTAACATCCCAGACTTCTTGTGCATAAACATGCCTCTGGGATATCCCATGTGAGAAGGTTGGTGGTGGAATTCTATCACCATATTAGCTGGTAAAGATTTGTTGTATAAGTCAGATTTGCCAAGTGAAGTGTGTGTGCTTACTGGTATTACACAATTTACATACTCATTTGCATTGGCAGTTTAAGTGTCTTGGGAATGAGGGAGCATTGATTTTACAACCTCAAGTATTTAAGTGATTGAAAAGAAGAAGCTAGATGGCAAGATGCTGGATCTTAGACAAGGTTCCTCAGAGTTTACACAATAAGAACATCTCTGTTCAATCACCCTCATTTATTTTTAGCAGTTCCAAGAAACAAGAAAGGCCCCCAAAGCAGGGGATAAACATGAAGTGAGCATCTTATTGCAAGAAAAGCTTCCAATAAACAAAATCAGATCAGGATATAGTAGGTCTTCAGCTTCCTGAAAGATCATGAAACAAACCAAGATCATCACAGTTCTTCCTTGGGTCTAGAACCGGTAAATGCTGGAGCTGTAGGGAGTGCTTGGCAGCGCTCGGGAGTAGAAGCTGGAAGCCCGAATTGTTTGCGGTGGACTGTGCTGTTTGATGGCACATGGATTGTGTTGCTCGATGCACAGAGGCTGGTCAGGGCAACAGATGGAAGGACCTGGGAGGGTGATGATGAAAGGAGGTGGCTGGATTGTCATCACCGAAGGAGGACATGAGAAGGTACAGTGGTCCGACATGTTGGAGCCAGCAGACATGTTGGAGGTCAGCGACGGATCTGCGAACAAAGAGTGACACTCTCACGTATAATGCCCAGTGAGACTGAGATCTTTTAAGATGCATGCAGGACATTCCAAACATGTGTAATTAAGTTATAATATACTTTGTGTTCGGAGTTTGGGATATGCACAGTAGGGTGTATTTCTTGATGTTGGAATTCTTGATTGCTTCCACCTTTAGAGGACATTAGAAAGAGTAGCAGCAAACGACGCTAAGGTGAACAATAGGAACAATAACATCCAAGCATTGTGTAGATTATGAATCATCCTGAAAGCCAAGTTTATACAAGCTCAAGAGTGGGAAACACCCTCACCTCTAAAGAAACATCTCCACAAGATGTTTCTTCTCTCACCACCTTCTCCAACCACCTTTCTCAGTAGGTAACAACCTTCAAGAGGCACTTGGGTTATCCAGTCATGGTAGATAAAACCCACCTGAGGTAGCTCATCTTGTAGATACCCAAGCCCTGAGCCAGATTGGGCTTTATAGGTCAAGACCCTAAGTCACCCATACCCACCACCAAAACCTAATCAAGTTTAATCCTAATTATGTATCAGTGAAGCTGCTTGATCTGTCTTGGACAGAGCATAGAAGGACTAAGTTGGACCTGATTAAAAAAACTAGACTTCTAACAGCATGAGCAGAGATTGTAATGATGGCTCAGGAATGACTTCATGTTTGGAAGGTGATGGAAACATGAAGTGGCTGAGGATAGTTTTGTACTAGAATGTATGAGGGACCTTTGAATTTTCTAGAGGCATTTTAGAAGATAATGGACTGGACCATGATGATCTGCACTCATCTAATCCTTGAGTCCCTTTAACTCTTTCTTGCTGAGAAGAAACCTTAGATCATTAAACCTCTTGTGCTGATTTCCCTACCTTTAAAACCAAAATCAAATCCAAGAAGCTCTTGGAAGCTACAGAATCACAATTTATTCCATAACAAAGGACAGTAGAATCACTAAAACAGGAGAAGAATCAAATCCGAAGAGATATCACCAAACATCTGCATGCACCTAAACATAGAAATGCACCAAGATACCCCAGATCCTGATAGCACTTACCCGAATCCTCAAAGTAGATGTGGAGATGGATGAAATTCTGGGGGATGAACTCTTTATAGTATTCATTGGATGGCCTGGGGGCACATTTGAGAATTTTGTTTGAGATGGTGGGGTTGTTATCTTGCTGAGTTGATACATTTCTATGGGAAACTCCCCGAGATTCTTTAAAGTAGTAGCTCCCTGTCTTTGATGATACAAACATTTATGAATGATTAATTCACAATCATCTCCCAAACTCAGCTGAATGGCATAGTTTCATCAGACAGTTGGCCAACCTCATTTCCAATGGAATTATTCTTAGAAGCAACATTACTTCATTGCCTGAAGTTGCTTTTTAAGCAGGAATACCCACCAACTAGCTTTTCCTGAACAGATGTGGTGCCAACAATCCTCCACATTATATGTTTTGCTGACATCCTGGAATGAAAATGTTGACCCTAGAGTTAAGAAGAGAAGAAGCTTTCATATGTCAAGAAATCCTTGGTATATACAGAATAACAGAGTTGGAAGGGACCCTGGAGTGGGACACCCTATGCCATTTCAGACAAATGGTTGTCCAATCTCTTCTTACAAACCTCCACTGATGGAGCACGCACAACTTCTGGAGACAAGCCATTTCTTGGGTCTGTTTAGACCAGTCTTATTGTAACTGACTCAAAGTGAATCTCTTAAGTTTTCAGAAAGGAATGTTTGTTGTCTTAGAGAAGTTCTGGTTGAAATCTAGAAGTTCTTCAGTCAATGCACAAACACCACCAGTTTCATACTTTTTTGAAATGGAAAGAAAAATGAGAAACAGAGTCTTATACCTATATACAATGAGTTACATATCAGATGAAACAATGACTATATTCCTCATCCGTGATTGCAAAACTAGGACCATCCATGAAGATTTAAGTAAAATACTATCTTCTTGATTTTATAATTCATCAGTGACATTCAAGGGGGCACAACTTTGGAACTGCTCCTAACTTGGTTTTCTATGAATCTACTAGATCCTTCTTTTAATATCATGAAAGTAGTCATTTATATCCGTTTGTGGGAGCAATCTTTATCATCTATCTACCTGCTGCATGAATTGATCCATACTTATTGATTCAAGTCCAATACTTGTACATCACCTACAAGTTCAGCAATGATGATAAATGGCATAAAACTGTCAAGGACCCCAGGATAATAGTTGGTGGTTAAAGTCCACCAATTCAACACAATTAAAACTGAAGAAAAATCAGCATGATGTGCAACAGAAGATCTAAATGTCTATGGAGATTCTCAGTCATCTTGATCATGGTTGTCCCAAAGGTGCTTTTTCAAGAGGCAACTGGACTTTCGATTTGAGAAGTGAAACATTTTCAAAGAAAAACCAGAAAGTCCAGTTGCCTCTTGAAAAAGCACCTTTGGGGTAACAGAAGATTATATCTTTAATGCTCAAAGGCTTACGGAAAGAGTTGGTTCTTTACTACTTCTGAAATCCAGATAAGGTTCACCTGGATCTCAGGAGAACATTTATTTCATGGAGTTGGGATTACCACCAAGTGTGGTGATGGCATGACACTGTCTCTGGACTTTTGTCCTCCCTAACTTCATGATCCATAGTATATCACACTATCTGTATCTGATTGACAGTTGACCCACACTCTGAACCATCTCCAGATGTTCTCCTCCCAGCTTAAAATACCTTTCCTGAATTTAGGAAGTTTTAAAAATAAGAGCATTGAACGCAGAAGAAACTAAAATATTCTGATTTGTTTATTATTTCTCTTTGGAAGAATCCGTATGACAAATCAAGATAAAACAAGTCTAGAAATGTCTCTCAAGTTTTTATCTTGTTCTATACCTCCCAGGAGATAATTTCCTTGTGGGAGAAACCTCAAATTATAGTAATGAATTGCCCGTCCTATTTATGAACTCAAGAGTCTTGCAAATCTCAAGATAATGATACGTGGGTGTTACACTCTCCTATTATTTCTTTCCAACTGACTCAAACCATGCTCAAATATTCAGTCAGGTTTCACCTGTAGTTTGTCCAATGACAAGAATCAAGATGAAGAGACAAAATATCTGGCACTCCCCTGAGTTCTGGACTTAAAAGGGAGGCGTCCCTACAAAGTTAAGTTACATGGTCCTTCTCCCTTCAAAACACCATCAGTTGGACACAAAACACTATCAGTTGCACACAGCGAGATAAGTGTAATTATCATCAGGTCATTGAAATTTGAACTGACTCCCCCAGAATGGCAAAATGAGGAAGTTGGTCGATCTCACTGTTGACCTTCTAACTTCTTCAGGAATTCTAGAGAAGGCCTTCAAAAGTTGCTTGATGGAATTTGAACACTTTTAAAAATATATATCCTTCCAGTGGTGGGATTCAAATAATTTAACAACCAGTTCTCTGCCCTAAAGATTTCTTCCAAAATCCAGTTCACCAAACTGCTCAGAAAGTTAACAACCGGTTTTCCCAAATTGTTGTGAACTGGCTGAATCCCATCACTGTATCCTTTCTTAAATCCATCTTGAATTTTGCTTTTCTGTTTGCATACTTAGTACAACTTAATACCACAATATGTGATGGTGTGTCATGGTTGTCCCTTTTTCAGGTACCAACTGGACTTTTTTGTTTGTTCTTTTGAAGAAGTTTTTCTTTTGAAGATATAATTTAGGATGAACAACCTTGGAAGGGGGTGGGAGAAGGAATGGATTTCCAGAGGAAAAAATTGCAGACTATAGGAACCAGGAGCACCACTCAGATGACCCTGAGGACACAGATAAATCTCCAAGTGGCCTCAGTGACTCTCTAAAAAGGATGCAAATGACCAGCTGTCTACAAGGAATATAAATCCTTCCATTCCCCACCATCCAGTCAGAGCTGAAGAAGCTTCTTGAATGAGAAGTGAAACGTCTTCAAAAGAAAAAAACCAGAAAGTCCAGTTGCCTCCTGAAAAAGCACTTTTGAGATGTCATGTTGATGGTTACTAATATAAAGCCTTTTCCTTATCAGTCGGTCCGTGTCAACATCACTAAGAGAAACTTCAAAAAAAGATCACAGCCAGAAGTGTCTTCTGCAATTAATAATTTTTGTTCATAGCCTGCTGTGGTCCCCGATTCTTGCACTTGGGGTGACCCATGCCAAAGAATTCACCCTGCCAAAATGGCAAGGAGAGGAGCAACAATTTTAGTCTGGGGTTTGGTGAGCAGGGCAAGAAAATAACATTTTTATCCCAGCTGATTCATCTGTGGGAATGTCGCCACACATGTCCTCCTGTGATTTGAGGAAGAATCCTTTTCAGTCTGTCAAGCTGTGGCTTGAGCTCTCCAAGATAATCTGAGTTAATCATGGTTGAGGTGGAACGGCTTGTTGCAAAGGTGAGTTTCACAGCAAGCTTTCCTGCCGACTCATGAACGTGCCTCCCTGTTTAATGCAAAATTTTATGCTGTTTTTTATAAGGCATCAAACTGTGGATGTGTATTTTATAATATAAAGCAGTGAAATGCAGAAGAATATGCATTTTGACAGTCTAGTTTTATTTTTTTTAAAAACCACATAAAGATTAACTTTTTTTCTAATGTAGAACAAGGATGTCTCTACTCCATCCTTTACTACCGATAGCCCATATAGTATTATTGCATGAATTTATTTTTTGTTGATGATGGTTATTCTACCAGAATGAAATATTTCAATTCTCTTCTCTCCTTCCTTCCATCCATTTGTAAAGGAGTTAGACTGACAATCTGGGAGAGAAATTATTAAAATCCACAAGCAGGATAAGGGTGACATCTGTGCAACAGTAGTTTCATCTACTCAACAAGATTTTATTCAAGCTAGTTCTTTCCTCAAGATAAGACATATCCATATCTAACAAGCAACCACCATAAACCTCACTGACTGCCTTCCAACTGCCATAATTAGTTAGGATGGCCTCCTTAAACAATAAATATTCATTCAGCGCTACCTGTTGTGTGGAATCCTTTCATGGCAGCCCACATATTTTTTATCATTCAAGAGCTGAATCATTTTAATAAAAAGGCACACTTAAGCACTCTCATTGTACAGTGAGGGAAAGATTAGATTTTGAGAAAACAACCCAGATTAAAAAAAAAAAAAACAGGTTTCTAGACCGCAGAATTGTGGGGGGGAAATGTGGTTTAAGAAATACAAGATATAAATTTGTATGGCTGCAGGCCTAACAGCCACGTCAAATAAAAGTTAATTTGAATGTAATGCTTCTGAGTCCAATGGACTCATTTTGAGGTTTTAACATATTATATTCGATTGAGATATCATGCATTGAGAATATAGATGAACATGGTCTTTTATATACACTGAGAGCTTATGCACCAAGAAAAATTCCTTGTCTGTCCAATCACACTTGGCCTATTCTATTCTGTTCTGTTCTGTTCTATTCTATTCCTTATTCTATTCTATTCTATTCTATTCTATTCTATTCTATTCTATTCTATTCTATTCTATTCTGCTCTGCTCTGCTCTGCTCTGCTCTGCTCTGCTCTACTCTATTCTACTCTATTCCTTATTCTATTCTATTCTATTCCTTATTCTATTCTATTCTATTCTATTCTATTCTATTCTATTCTATTCTATTCTATTCTATTCTATTCTA
>BLBF01000081.1:9758698-9787655 GCA_015471245.1 Laticauda colubrina
TATTCTATTCTATTCTATTCTATTCTATTCTATTCTATTCTATTCTACCCTACCCTACCCCACCCTACCCTACCCGATCCTGAATCCTATTCTATTCTGTTCTGTTCTACTCTAATTTACCCTATCCTACCCTGAATCCTGTTCTATTCTACTTTACTTTACTCTACTCTACTCTTCTACTCTACTCTACTTTATTCTACTCTACCCTACCCTATCCTGAATTCTATTCTATTTTAATTCTATTTTTATTTTCTATTGTATTCTATTTTTCTCTTCATCTTTCTATTCCTTCTCTAGTTAGTTCAACAGTAGCACAGGGGTTGATATCTGGAGCTGAATTATGATCAAGTAAGACACAGGACATTTCTTAAACAATTTGCTGCATTACAATGTCCACTTGTCCTATGTAAGCAGTCCTCAAGTTATGATCATAATTGAACCCCAAAACTGATGTTGCTAAGTGAGAAATTTGTTAAGTGAATTTTATGTCCCATTGTATGACTTTTCTTGCCACATTTGTTCCATGAATCACTTTTATGGGAAAATACGACTTGGAGTTTGGGTTGAGAACCTGGAGAGGGGTTATGGGGTGAGACTGTAGATGAGCTATCACATGGATATTTTCAGATGGATTTGTCCCCAATTTACAATTTTTCCCCATCAAGATGGACAGTCTGGGCAACTGAAACTTTCCTGATAGAAATGGAGACAACCAGGTTTTTCCATTTTTTAGCATAAGGCTTGAAGTCTCTTAGGTCTTAGATCTCAAGTTTGGGATCTACAAATAACCCCAAATGCACCTTTTTAAAATAACTGGGAATGAGATGGAAAAGTTTCAAATATGGGGGGGGGGCTTAAAATGGGGAAAATGGGGCTTCCCAAAGGCAAATTATGCCCAGAACTTCTGCAACCTGTAGAAGTTTCCATCAGTAGCTTAATAAAACAGACAAAGTTTTGGAATGCAACATTAGAGATATTTTAATATGAACAAAGACACATGAGAACATGTTCCACAAGATGAACATTGACTGTAAAGGTGGACTTCCATCCCCAGAACTGGGTTTTCCTCTTGTCAACCTCCCATAGATCCCATTTCCACCAGTTATGGAATCATATCCTGTGGGTACAGAAGGATCTTTCTCTGCTTAGGGAATTCGACGGAAGGGTAACCAAAGTCTGATGGCTTGTCAAACATAGAGTGAAGAGAAGTTAGGTATGGCTAAGATGTGAATGTAGAAAGAGACAGATGTGTCGTGGCAAATGGTCAGCTGAAGAACTTTCAAAAAGTCCATTGATGGAGGAGGACTTCATGCTCAGGAAGGTTAATATGATGACCGATAAGTGCAGGAACTGAAGTTAGTGCTTGGCAGAGCTCGGGAATAGAAGCTGGTGAGGTTGGAGCCACCCCTTGGCAAGGGCAAAGGAACTGCAGCACAAGGGTTGTATTGTTCAATGCACAGAGGCTGGTCAGGACAGTAGAGAGCAGGTCCTGGGATGTTGAGAACAAAAGGTGGTGGCTGGATGGTCACAGTTGAAGCTGGGCATTGAGCGTAGCATTCATTCCACATTGAGCGATTGGCAGCCATCTTAGGATGTCAGAGAGAGGCTGAAATGAGAAGAATTGGGACCAAGGGGAGAAGATATGAGGTATGAAGACCACAGTCAGAAGAACATCACCACCTGAATTGATGGGGTTGTGTCCTCAACATTCTACTGAAAAGAGATATAGGGGTACAAGGACTCCAACAGATATTTATTACTATGAAAACTGCCAAAGATAATTGAAAAAGGTTTAGAAGTGGATGGTTATACAGGAGGGAGAAGCATTAATAATACATTTTGCTCTCTAATTAACACAATAATTCTACAATAGTTTAATAATCATGCAGGATAGTGCATTGTAAAATATTGGGCAAACTAGTGCCCAACTCTTTTTGAAATATATATTTATGTGTAATATGATTGCGTTAGAACATACCAGATTAAATTTTATTTTATATCCTGCATAAATAATACACATCTCTCCAGACTATGTATTAACTCCAAAAATATTGACTATAAAATATGTATTGCATAAAATATTGTATAAAGTTGCATTCATGCACTGCATACATCATTAGTTACATAGTTTTGTAAAATATATTGCATTAGAAAATAAAGGTTGTTTTATGCACAACATTTATTTATGCAATGTGCAAAGAACATACAGAACATACATTTCTCTAGAGTATCTGAGTACAATTTCTTATGTAAAATATGCATTACATGATAACATAGTTCATAAAATGTTCTATTAATATGCTGTATATATTTAGGCAATGTGGAAATAATGCACATTGCTCTACAGTAGATATTTGTTATATTGCAACATATATTACAAGAGAAATTATTAGAGTAGAAAATATTATAGATGATCTTTTGTTGCTCTCTCTAAGAAACAGTTACTGATATTTGGGTTCAAATGCAAATTCTTGTTTTGATAGAATGGTAGAATACCGAATCACGTTGGTTAAGAACAACTGCATGAAGTTAGCAATACAGGTCTTGAAAAAAATGGTGCAAGACAAGACATGTAGATTTTCTCAGACTTCTGAGAGAAAGAAGGAAAAAAAGAGAGAAAGAGAAAAAGAAAGAAAGAAAGAAAGAAAGAAAAGAAAAAAGGAGAAAAAGACAGAAAGAAATAAAGAAGAAAGAAATTTTTAAAAGGAGAGAAAGACAAAGGGAGAGGGAGAAGGAGAAGGAGAGAGAGAGAGACTCCGGATGCACCTGTAAGCATCAAGCAGGCAGAAGAATACAAAGTTATATAGACTTAATCTCCAATTCTGGCATTGGAGAATTGCTGTCTGTTCCTGAAAAATATTAAGATACTGGGGAAGAGGAAGAAGAACTAAAGGAAAGAAGAATAGATTGACTCCAGAGGTTAATGGATCTCCTTCATCGAGGAGAAGACCCATGCCAGTCTCAGAGACAGTGGCAGTTGGACTATTTCCTATGTCTTGATCAGAGTTGGATGGCCTTGCTCCCAATCCTAAACCATTCCCCCTCTGTGAAACCTCTGGAGGCATCTCTGCTTTTGAAACTCTCCCTGATAGTCGCTAGCTTGGTTCCCTCCCATCTGCAATTTTCAGAAGCTTGGTTTCTATATCTCCTGACCTTCAGCTTGCTAGCCCAAGCTCCATCTCTGTCTCCATTAGTGAAACGAGGACATGAAAATAACCCTCTCTTGAGAAGCATGCCTTCTCAAGTCAACTTGTGCTAAGAGGTTCCTCTTAATCCATGGAGTTGAGTTCCACTTCAGAATCTCTCTTGTAAAGAAACCTCAAAAGAACTTACCAGTTCTCGAAGAGTTGAGACGTGGAAGTGAAGAGATGTTCTGAGATGTTTCCTCAAGGAGTCAGCTTTTTATATCCTCAGCTGCATACCTTCCAGGGATGAGACACCCAGAATGAATTTCCCAACTCAGTGTCACAAGAGAGACACCCTGGTGTGCTGAAAATAATTCCCCACCCAGATGGTGATTACTAAGCAGTTCATAAGAAAACAATTGATCCACCCAATTTTGTGGCAATACGGTTTGACCAGCTCAATGCAAGGGAACTAATATACGTTACGCCCTACGGATGGATTTTTTAAAAATGAGTGGCTTCATCAAGTGAAAACAATGAGCTTCCTTTGACTATCATTTCACAAAAGGCTTTCAGATTGGTCACCTGCGAGTGAAGATTGCAGGGCCTGTTGGAGTGAAGGAGAAATAACATTTTGTTATGTTGGATCAATTCACAGGAGAAGCTCTCTTTGAATTAGAAATGCCCTTGGCTTTGGGGGTGTCTAATTTAATGAAAAGAAGGACTAAGGGATGACATGATAGTGTTCCAATATCTGAGGGGCTGCCCCAAAGAAGAAGGGGCCACCTATTCTCCAAAGAACCAGAAAACAGGATAAGAAACCATGGATGGAAATTAATCAAGGAGATAAGCAACCTTAATTAAGGAGACAGAACAATTAATCAGTGGAACAACTTCTACCCAAAATACAAGATGGCAAATAAGGGAATCAAGCAGAATAAATATTAATTCAAAACATGGGTGAAGGGACCTGTGTTATTCTTGAAGTTTTTGGATTCTAGTTTCCAGGTCTAGTTTAAAGGCAGAACTGAGAAGCCCTCAGCCTTAATGGGATGGTTCCAAATTAAGTTACAACAGCTGGATTCAGACATTACATTGAGTTGTAATGTGACTTGCACACTGCCAATAAAGTCTTCTTCAACGAATTATCGCTTAGAGCCATGTGGGTACCCAACTTTCTTGCTTCAAAAAAGAAACATGGTCCTTTAGTTCTGCATGTTCTTCTTTTTTCCAATGTTGAGGGACAACTTCGATAGTCTTCTCAAACTCTTGGAAATTTCTAAAGGTTCAAGCCAAACTGTCTTAGATTTGCCAGAAATTTCAGGAATACTGAATAAGTAGCAGGACTTTGTGACTGTATCCTTGAGAGAGGTCACTAGACTGGTGTTGAAAAAACTTTGTTCTTCTCTCATGTGGGTCTAACAGGGGCTTAACTTAAAATAGACATTGATTCTGAATGTTATCTATTCAGTTGTGTCTGACTCTTGGTGATTCTATGGACCAGGTCTCTCCACAACTTGGTACTTTTGGAAACCTGGTTAAGGTGGGATTTGTTAGAAAAAACAATCTGACTGTGTCAAAAACAATTCAACAGAAGCTTATTGTTCCTGTTTGAAGTTTCTACAATCTGATGTTGAAAGGTCCATCTGGAGGGGGCTACCACGAAGACAGAGACTATATGCCTAGATATGACCTTCAGCTTCAGGTGAAATGTCACAAATATCATGCGTTTCCAAAGAAGGGACTTGTCTTCTCTTACCATGCCATTTGTGGTGCTACAAATTCCACAGTTTCATGATTGTATCATGAACGATAAGTAGGTGTCACAGCGATGTTGAGATTTGACAAGAGCTTATTGTTCCTTTTTGAAGTTCCTACAAAAGACCTCACAAGAAGAGGATTAGTTAATAGGTTGATACTGGAGCAGATAGAACTCACTGAGTTGGAAGCAGGGCACACTGTTGGCTTCAAATATTTATTCTAATCTTGAAGGATTATCCAGGTGAAAGGGGAATTCGGGGGATTAAGAACCTGGTTCATTGGCTTAAAAAAGGAACTTTCATGTGGGAAGAACATTGCTTTTTAATACCTCTGATGGCAAATGCTTTTTTTTTTTTTCATTTCTGAGTTTTCCATCTAGCTTGTAATTCAATAAATTATAAAGTTGTAAATCTGAGAGAAACTTTGGCTGAGATCCTGGAGAATTAAAGAACAGACAGTTCTGGACAAGGTTGGGCTACTCATCAGTTCCTGGAAGACATTGGCTTTGTAGTTCATGTTGATTTAGTAACATAGCTTGAAGTCCAAGTATGATACCACTTTTATTGGAAGACACAAAATATTAGGTGAGATCATAAATCGGAAAGGTTCAGAAAGGTTAAGAAAGGTTCAGAATGAATAAATGAATAATGAATGAATGAATAAACCAGAAAGGTCCAGAATGAATGAATGAATGAAAAATCAAGCCAAGATATCACCATATCCAAGAGTTATGGTTTCTATCTAACCGATGATGCAAACTCTGAAAGGACAATAATTTATAAAATATTCGCTAGCTGTTTTTTAGTAGAGGCTAACTTATAACTACAGCATTGTATTCCAATCAAGAATTCAGCCCAGATTTATTTCTCTTTTTTCATGAATGGAAGGATAAATGTCTGGTAAGACCATAGTGATCATAGACTCTCTGATAATGATTTCCAAAGGTAGTTTCAGTAGCAAGGTTGTCCTAGGATCCCCTCCTAATTCTGTGATTCAATATCAGATAAAATCATAGAGATATTGTGTCTAGAAGAACCAGATGTTTGGTATCTACCAACCCTACCTTCTTAGAAACCCAGCCCAGAACATAAAGAGATGTCATCACTTTGCTTCAAATATCTGACTCCACAAAGTTGTGACTCATTGTCTTATTGATCAACACTGAGGTCAAAACCTAATGCAACTGAAGGAAAGGCTTAGCAACTTGAAAGAGTGAGAAAGAGCATTCTTAAGTAGAACTTCCTTCAATGTCTGGAGAATGAGACTTCCTATCAAAGAAAGACCTTTCTTGGTCTCCTAAGAAATGCTTGAAACAAATTGTGGTTGGGTCCTAACTCAATACAATTCATCTTAATTGGATCCTATATTAATTCATCTCATTTCTATTGAGTTCTAACTCAATTAAACTCAACTGAACACATTTCTATTGAGTTCTCACTCAATTAAACTCAACTCAACAGAGTCCTACAGAGTCCTTCCACTCAATTCAGTTGAGTTCCAATTCAACCCAACTCAAATGAGGCTCAACCCAACTCAAATGAGTCCTAACTCAATTCACAATTCAGGGGTTTCAATCTGTACACTGGATTATGGTACACTGGATAGACCGTAGGTATCCCCACTTCATCATGTATAATTGCTATCAAGATATAAGCTAGAATTTGAATTAAGCTAGAATAAAGAAGATGGCCTTAATGGAGATATGGAGGCTAGGTTAAAAGGGCAGAATAATTTCTTCTGTCCTCCATATTCCTGGAACATGGGTAATCAGGAATACAATTCAGAAAACAATTCAAAATTCAAAACTTTTGAAATGATTGTTAGGAAATTCCATTAATTCAAAAGGGATTGGAATATACAACTAACAAAAACTGCTCAGATAAGACATAGAAGGGATCTTCTAAGTCCCAATTTGGGCCTTCAAGACCTTATTAGACTACAGTTCCTATTACCGTGATGGATGGAGATGTTACCATTGAAATTCCATGCCATTTGAAGAATCCCTGATCGGGAAAATTGAAAATGCTTGGTAATGTAATCAGGAAGAACAGAGTTTGGAAGGGACCTCGGAGGTCTTCTAATCCAACCCCCTGCTCAGGAAACCCTATCCCATTTCAGACAAATGGTTGTTCAGTCTCTTCTTAAAAACCTCCAATGATGGAGTATTCACAACTTCTGAAGGCAAGTCGTTCCACTGATTAATTGTTCTCACTGTGAGGAAGTTTCTCCTTAATTCTAGGTTGCTTCTCTCCTTGATTCATTCCCATCCGTTACTTCTTGTGCTGTCTTCTGCCCTTTGGAGAATAGCTCTCTTCTTTGTGGCAGCCCCTCAGATATTAGAAGTGTCATCCAATGCTTCTCCATAGTGCTTCAACACAATTTCATATTTTCCCCCTCTGTAGGATTCTCCTTCCAATACCCAGGTTAGCTGTCAAAAATGGCATGAAGGATTTGACACCACTAATCATTTTGGTTTGCTGGATCATTGGGTGTAACCTAGTTTCATATTTTCCACCTTCTGATCTTAGAGTGTTCTACTTTAAAACATATTCAGTTGAAGTAAGAACGACAGTTCATGTTGAAGACTGATGACTCTACAGGAAATTGGTCAAGATTGAAGTTAAGAAGAAGCCGAGTAAAGAAATAGCACAGCAAGGAATTTTTTTTTTCCAGAAGTACATTTTCCCATGTTGTATTTCCTGCTGTTGGTTCATCCTGTACTTCCTTAAGACAGTTCATGAATCTGTCCTGATGAGAGCTCCTGAGGATTTCCAACTTAATCAGAAGTTTCTAGGTTAACAATTCCCCCTCCCCCAACCTACTGGCCTCCAGATGCAATGTACTTCCATTCACATAATGCACCACCACAGAGGAACAAAGAGTTATGGGATCGAAAACCCAACATATCTGGAAGATACCAGGATGGAGATATCCTTCAAAGGACTTGCTTGCTCTGTGCAAATTTCCAGTAACGTGCTTCCCTTTAGTTATAAATCCCAAACAATTATTGCCCAAACTTGATATTTCTATCTGTCTTTCGAAAGGTTTTGTCTCATTCTTCTACCTAAAAGAATTATGGAGGTTGTAGAACATGACAGGTCTCGAAATAAGGGTGATGCAGTCAAAATTACTCCTGCCTCCATCCCACTTTATCCTCACCAGAATCCAAAACTGTTCAGCTCTTTAAGATGATCTTGAAGTAAAAGTTTTCTTACTTTTTGAGCCTGTTTTATCTACGATTCCTGTTAACTACATTAGGGAGGAAATCACATGGTGGAGATGGTAAACCCACTTAGGGTTAAGGTTAGGTCTCTGTGAAATCAGAGAGCAAAATGGACACCACCAATAGATTTGTAGTGTATCAGTGTGGTTAGGAAGATGCTGGCTTTTCAAGCCCACCCTATCTACCTTTCCTGGCAAAATACATGGGAAAATCACATGAGGGGGAGGGGAAATCCACTTAGGGTTAGGTCTCCATGAATCTGGAGAACAATATGGACATTGTGAAAGGATTCGTAGTGCATCTGTATGCTGAGGAGGGTGTTGGCTTTTCAAGATTTGTTTCCTGGTAAATTTCATGGGAAAATCCCATTTCTACATCCAACGTGTTTTTGGAACCTTTCCTGAAGAAGAACTTAGAAAAAGGTCTACAACTGAGCCAATCCATTTGTCCATTGAAGCCCATATAGTCTACTGGAAGACTAGAAATTCCTTGCAGCCTCCAGAGCTTCCTTCTCTATCCACTGAAGAGAGGATGTAGAGCAAGAGTTGAGCAATGTGGATCAAGAATGTTGTCCCTCTTTACCAACAGAGATATTTCTTTCTAAGCAATAGAGATAAATGTGAAGTAGCTGAGATAATTTATCTTGAGTTAGTGATATCACATCTCCTTGAAATCCAAAGTTGGGTGCGGTGCTACCATTCATCCATAGATCCTAACCTAGAGATGGTGCAACCTTTCCTTCTCTCTTGGCCAACTGAGATCGCTGCTCGTGTTTATTGATGTATGGGTGTCATGGAGATTCAGACAACAAATATCACCAACCATCATTATTACTCCATCTTATAACTGCAATATCATTCTCTCTGGGAAGAGATGAGCAACCTCTAAGGTTAGAGGACCCAGAACCTTCATAGCAGTGCAGATCCCAGAACTGAAACATGCCAATGGGATGCTGATCAAGTCAACTTTATAGATTCAAATCCTGGTGTAACTTAGGAGAGGAAGAGGAAACCAGGTTGAGGGACATTTTCCAAGGCAAAGAAGTGGTTATTTTGATTGATAAGTTCCCTTTATGATGATTGATTGATTAAACAGACTGGCTCCAAATCAACTGTGGATAACTGCTGAAAATTGGTGTTAATGATCTTGCTTAAGAAAAAGTCATATTTTTTAGGACCTGCCAAGGACATGAAAATTTTGTGCTTCTGTCATTTTTTCCCCATTCTTTCCAATTTTTGTGGATGGGCTAGTATATCATACCCATAGTGTTTTTTCTGCCTTTCATCACATTTTTGCACCAAATAAGTGAAAAGAAGGAAAGGAAGGAAGGAAGGAAGGAAGGAAGGAAGGAAGGAAGGAAGGAAGGAAGGAAGGAAGGAAGATGATAAAGGGAGAAGGATGGATGGATGGATGGATGGATGGATGGATGGATGGAAGGAAGGAAAATGAGAAGGGTGAAAGGATGGATGGATGGAAGGAAGGAAGGAAGATGAGAAAAGGGGATGGATGGATGGATGGATGGATGGATGGATGGATGGAAAGAAGGAAGGTTCCATTCCCCATTCAGTAAATTTTGTTCTATTCATGGGACAACAGATTCTGATTGCACGTTGGAATATCCTTCAAATTGTAGAAGTCAGAAAGTAGAACCAGGGATCCAGAGAGGTTGTGGTCTCCCTTTCATTGGATGTGACCAAGTAAGGTCTGGACTAGTGATGGTGAACTTTTTTGTTGTGGTGTTCTGAAAGCGTGTGTGTGCCAACACCCACAATGCAATTTCCCCACCCCCCTGCGCATGCATGCGCAAACCCACCTTACCTGCATTGTGCGTGCACACACCTCCCAGCTGATTTTCAGCCCATTTGAGGCCGTTTTCACCCTCCCAGGGGCTCAAGGGAAGCCTCTGCAGCCTTTGGAGGACAAAAAAACGGGCCTGTTTTTGCACTTCCGGTTTCGGCACTTCCAGTATTTCTGGAAGGACAGTTTTTCAGCCTCCAAAGGCTGCAGAGGCTTCCCTCAAGCCCCCATGAGGGCGAAAAAGGCCTCAAATGGGCCAAAAATCAGCTAGGAGGCATGCATGTGCAGTGCAGGTAAGTTTGGCGGAAGCTCATGTGCCTACACAAATGCCTCTATATGTCACCTGTGGCACACGTGCTATACATTTGTCATCACGGGTCTAGACAATGATCTCTCTGGAATGCTTGAATCTGGATTCTTCTCTTGGACAGAGATGGGATCCTAAAGCAGCTTCCAAATTAGGGCCCCTGAGAAGCATCCCAACCTCCAGGAGGTGGACTTTGTGGTTCCACATCTCTGGAAAATTTCAAATTGGGAGAACCTGGCATTAGATCTGCTGACTTGGTGACTTCCTTCATGCTCCACCCCTGGTTTTCTCAGAGGATAATTTTGTGGTTTCTCTGGCCACCCACACTGCCTTTTCCTATCACATCCTTCTGAATCAAGGGAGATTTAAAAAAAATCCCAACACAAAACCACAACTGATTTGATTTATGAACCTGTAGAAGGCAACCACAGCTTCTACAATCAGATCGCTTATCTTTTTGGCAACGTTGGTTGCCATAACCTCATAACATTGATGGAATACACAACAGGATTGTGTCAGACTATGTGGGCATTCCCCTGGAAAATGGGAGTGTCTGTAGAATGGGGGAGGGGTGCACCTGTCTTGATGACATCATCAGGAAAATTCTGAGACCTACCTACTTGCATCAGGCCCAAGATTTTGCATAATAGTGGTGTTCGTGTCATGATGTTATGGTGTTCAGTTATCTCTGTTGTGTAACCACATTCTGCTGTGTAAGGCCATCATCTATTTTTTTTTCAATAAACTTTATTAGATTTACAATTAAAATATACAAACATCACACAGATGGGTTGGGAGAAAGGAAAAAACAAAAAAGAAAAGGGTTATACAGTTAAAATATGATTACATCATCAACAGCAACAAGGTGCAACAGTGGCACCTTGTTTATCTCATTATTTTGTGCCATATTTGCAAATAATCTTTAGTGCGAATATCTAATTACTACTATCATCACTGTCCCTCATTTACAATTGGTTATTATAATTATCTATGATCTATCTTTGGTTCATCCTTTCATACCAACAGTTCCAACTCCTAATGTACTCCGATTCATCCTTATTTTTTAGTGCTAAAGTTAATTTATCCATTTCAGCGCAACTTGATATTTTCTGAATCATCATTTCCTCTTGTGGGGTATAGGGTTGTTTCCAGCATTGTGCGAAAGCCAATCTAGCTTCTGTTAGTATATATAGTATTGTATATTCAACTTTTTTTGGAAATTGTCTGTTGAGGATGTTCTGCAGAAACTCTCTGGGAAGCTGGAAAGATATCACTTTGTTGGGGTTTAGAGGGAAGGAATATAAAAGAAGAAATCAAGAAACAAGAAAAAAAACTGGTTCCTGTCTCAGCCCCTTCTTAATTCATGACTTTAGGGGAAGGGTCCCCAAATGTGGCCACTTGAAGATTTGTGGACTTCAACTCCCAGAATTCCTCAGCCAGCCATGCTGGAATTCTGAGAGTTGACAAGTCTTAAAATGGCCAAGTTTGGATGTAATTCTGTATAGATGTTCTTACATCACCTGACGCCAACATAAATTTTTGGACGTAAAAAAGAACAAAAACAATTAAAAGGGTAAATTTCTCCTAGTGCTGTTTTGTACCCCATGAGAACTGAAAAATCAACATTCAGAGAGATCGTGGAAAAAGAGTGTGGCAGGGAATGGAAAATAGAACATCCTTGAGGGATGGACTGGATGAAAAAGGAAAATGCCAGTTGGATTTATTGCAAAATGTTAACTGGTGAGCTTCCCTCGCCAATTACAGGAAGCACCATAATTGTTATTTCACTGGAAATAACCACAAGGTGAGTCTTAAGGCAGTATTTCTATTTGTCTTAAGGCATTCTTTCTTTACTTTTCAAAAATGCTGCTCAAATCTATCTATATATATAAAAGTGTAAAAACACTCATGCTTCATCACAAAATCTCCAGAACCATAAAGCCCACTAACTTGAAATTTGGCACTTGTGTTCCTCTTAGCTTCTCAGTGCTCACCAAGAAAAGATTTTTTGAAATGACCATCAGAGCATTTAGACCATTCCCTATATTATTATTATTATTATTATTATTATTATTATTATTATTATTATTATTATTATTATTATTATTAACATGCTCTGATGCTAAAGAGGTCTACTCCCCCTCCCCATCTGAAAAGAAATCTCCTCCAACTGCAGTTGAGCTAAGCCATGTGCAGACTCCTTGCTGTCTCCTTCTTGCTCACACAGCAAATACCATTTCTGTTTCCAACCAGCCCTCAACTCTCTCACACACTGACAGGATGCTAGCCAGATGAATACTGATAGATGCTAGTAGACACAGGCACAATTTCCAACCCAAAAACTTGCCCATAGTTCACATAGTTTCGTTGCAAAGCACGGGTACCCTGCTAGTATATCATAATATCATTTTTGGGGTCAAAGCTGGCAATATTGCACAATGTGGATTGGAAGCCTTGGGGGTGGAACCCACCTTTTCTTGATTTTATAAGTAGCATAAAAGCCAGACCTGGGGTTAAGAAAATCATATTTGAGTGTGGTTGAAATTTCCTTTGGCATGCCTTAAATCTGTCCATCATTTCTCTGGAAGGCTTCATTTGAGAGGCATTTTGGAAGAGTTTATTTTCTTGCAGCTGTTCTTACAGAGCAGGAGAAGTGAGGATGGTTCTCTATAAACCAGGATTCCCCGATCTTGAATCCCGTTTTTAATTTTACCGTCAGGAAAATTAATTCTGTGCTGTTGTCAACAGTTGTCTTTTCGTGACTACCTGCTGCCCCCTCGTGGTCCTCTGAGAACATTGTTTGAGATCAATCTTGATGACGACTGTCTTCAGAGGTTTCTCAAAGACAATTGGCCTTGGTAGAACCTCCTCTTTTAGAGACAGCTACCCTTAATTTTCATACCACACTTGGGGACATTTCTGGGAAACCAAATCTGAAGTCTGCTACCCTTCCCGGGTACATCAACATCAATAGAGATCCATCAACATTAGGAAAATGTCTATTGTGGTTTGCCAGCAGCCTGTGCAGATGGCAGCGGAATCGGACAGTGGGAAAGAACAGGGACCAGTCAGGGAGTCTGGGGAGGACTCGGACAAGGGTCCTGCATCCAATGCAGAGATGGGGCCAGGACCATTTGGGAGTCGATGCTGCCTTTGGAGCCTCCAGAGTCTGGCAGCAGCGAGGTAGAGGAACCAAGGAAGCTTGTTCCCAGTGCCTGTGTGCACGGAGCTGCTAGAAGGTGAGTGCAGCTGAGACAAAAGGGGCAACTCAGGACGTGATTGCCCCTGCCCTAAGGTCCAAAAGACAGGCAAAAGTATAGAAACCTTTGCAGGAAGCAAAGTCATTTGCTCTGTTCGGATTAGTCCTTGAAGCTCTGTGTGGACTTTGTACCTCGGTTGTTTTTTTATAATTCATTTGGCACTTTAGTTGTTGGCAGAAATTCAAAGGAGAGAAAGGTGGGTGCTTATCTCGAGGGACTATTTGGGATTCACTACAGGCTGGGAATGAACATAATTCCCAGCGTTGAAATAAACAAGATTTGTTTTAACTAAGCATGTACTTAATTATGGTCTCAGGAAGCCTTGGTCAGAACAATGTCCACCAAGGAGAATGTGTCCCCCAAATGTCCTTGGACCTAGAACCGGGCTTTATAAAAGCCAGGTGAGGTTGAATTAATGACTTTGGCTGACAAAAGCTGCATTCCACCATGGCTTCCATCAGTGACCATTCTGGTCCTGGATCTCTGCTTCTAGCTGTCCCCAAAATAATCCCATAAAGTTAATCAGGTATCCTCACTGAGGATATCCTCATTCTGTGGAGGGGCATCCTAATGTCTTGTATACAGAGTCAAGAGTGAAGTTTACAAACCAAGTGAGCACCTCAAGTCTGGCCAACTGTGCCATCTGCTGGTCCTTCCCAGTGCTTGTTAACTAACTCCTATGTTCGTCTAACATTCTTTTGTGTTAGAACCACCTATTCCTGACATACAACTTCACCTCTTAGAAATGTTGACCTTAAAAATAAATCTTTACCTGGGCTGGTTTTCCATCCATGGACCTTTTAAGAACCTCAGGTATGTGTGGAGAGAGAGTTGGGTATCGGACACAGGTTGCATTTGTGATTTAGCAAGGCTAGGTTCATCCTCATCTTGCTTGGTTCCACCTTCATCTGAGGAAAGCCCATGTTCAGTGCCAATTTTTAGAAAAGAAATCTCATTTCCAGGAAACCAAAGTTTGATGCAATAAGAAGTTTATTTAGATGAAGAAACAATGTGAATTCATTTTTTTGAGAACTTAGGTAATGCTGGTCTGAAAAAACCCACACCAACACAAAATTATGTACATGAAGTCTGAGTCAGAACATAAAATTTCCCGGCACCATATACCATGATAAGGAGAATCCATTCCACTAGAAGTCATCACCTTCTTAAAGTGTACAAACACTGCTAGGAAGGAGAAGATTGGGTGTGAAGATGTGGTCTCCCATTAATGTAAACTGACCACCCATTTCTTCTGAAACCCCTCAAATCAGAGTTGTAGAAAAAGACTGTTGTTTCATAACATTAATGGAAAACAAAAACAATCTCAGGAAGCAGTTTGAAGGACATGGCACATAGAGTTGCATCTCTGGTTGGTTCCATGAGGAAGAGAGAAGATCTGGACCTCAATGAGTGATGAAAGCATGGAAACAAAGATTGGGCATGTATTTCTAGAAACCACAGTCAAATTTTCAAGGGCTTTGAAGACCATTTTAGGTTATCCTTCAGGATATAAGGGCTTTCTCGAGTTTAAAAGTAGTAGGCACTTTCCAGGGAGTTTGGACTTGAGCAGCTGAAATCCAATGCTGCATTGGCAGGCAGCAAGCCATACCCTCCGTGGTTGATAATCCCACTGGATGGAATGGCAGCACAAGGGTTGTATTGCTCGACGCAAACTGATTGGTCAGCACAGTAGAGAAAGGGCCCAAGGATGTTCAAGGTGTAGGCTGGCGGTTGTATGGTCACCATCATGGGTGGACAGCTGGTGTAGCAGTTCCATTCGGAAGCCATCTTTGCTGGACTGAGGGATGAGTAACTTAATAGGGAGGAGAGGACACACATTAGAGACCATCAGTAAAATATAAATCTCTGGTGGTGGGATGCCTGTAGTAACTTAAGAAATGATGAGGACCACCAAACATGTAAATAAATACATCACAGGGTGTCAGAGGGGATCAATTCTCCAGAACTGGTCAGAACCCACTGAATACCACCTGTGAATTATGTAGAAGAAAGTTTAATGTTTATCACTTCTGAACAGGTATGCAGTAGTTCAAGTTAGTTAATGTTTTAAAATATGGAGATATGTCCTTATCTTTGGTTGTGAAGCTTCTCTTTTCTTGATCTCTCTGGCTACTGTTAGCTTCACCCAAATCCAAGATGACTTCTGGATGGAACCACTGTTATACCAGCTGCCCTTCCATGATTGTGACTGTCCAGCCAGTACCATTCACCATGAACCTAACATTGCCCTCAGCAGTCCTTGAGCGTTGAGCAACACAACCCTTGTGTCCCAACACCACATCGTGAGGATTCCCTTTGTAGCAGCACAGCCTCTAATTTCAGTACTTCCAGTGTGGCTTCTCAGAAGTCCATATCCAGGAGTCCCTTTCCCTGTCGACGGTGTTGAGACCAAGATCTAGGTCTTGGAGAAGATGCAGAAGAAGGATGGAAAGGGAATTCAGGATGATGGACTCATTCATTGCGGAGATGTAATGTTGAGTATTATTAATAACTCTAACATTCTAGAGTTATGGTGGCATTTTCTACATATGAGATTGAACAATACTTGAGAAGACACCTTTATGATTTTATGTATGTGTGTTTTATTGAGGACATCAGAAAGTGTCTTCTGATATAAACAGTTTCTTGTTTTATGGTAAATTAATTTTGGTTTCATTCCAAAATAACATCTTCATTGCAATAATCCCTTGGTTTTTCTGTTGCTTCTGTGCTCTCCTCCAAAGACAAACACTACAAACCAACATTATAATGAATGTTTAGCTAGGCATTTGATCACAGCCAAATGCCTGTTGAAAAAACCATGTCTTTTACTAGATGCTTGAACCCAGCTTTTCATTTTTTAGCTTTTTCAGCATTCTTTTTTGACCAGGACTTCAAAAAGTATCTTGTTACAACTTTGTGAAGGGACAGCCAAGGTGCATCATCCCCAAATTGCATTGCGTAGAGTCACCAATGGAACTGAACATCACAGAAATGCAAATATTGGTTGTTTTCTGAAATCAGATAAAAACAATTGGTGTACAAATTGATTCAGGATTGTTCAGTCCAAAAGTGCCTTGGTTGCTGGTTAATTTAACCTCTTGAAAATGAGGCATCCATCTTATTTGGCCTTAATTCTTTTTTAAAGTTTCTCTCATTTGCTTGGTGTACATATGGATTAAGGAGGCACATACCCCCACACACTTCTGAAATGCAGCAACTTAAACCTGGTGGAAAAGAGATATTCCCTTATCTTTTTTTCTAAGATGATGTGTCTGTAAGAACTCTTGGTCTTAAAACTTTCATGTCTATTGGATAAGTGATTTATTTTACACACACACACACACACACACACAGAACCATTAATAGGGACCTAAATCAGATTAGCTAAACAAACAAATTGGATTGGATTTAATTTAGATCCCATGGCCAGGAACTGAGAGGATCTGCAAAGATCCAGCTTGATCAATACTTATGGAATAAAATCACTTCATCAGTTCCGTTCACTGCATTCAAGCCTTGGGATCAATCAATCAGATCAACTGAGTGTTCAGATGTTTGTATGGCCTTTCTGATGAAATTGATCTCCTTCTGTGGCCAGGACATTCCACTAACATATATCCTGGTAGAGGTGGAATGGGATCAGGAGAAACCGTAATTTTATCAATACATTGTGATCAATTTTTCCCAAGTATCTTAAGTAGAATAGAATAGGATAAGAGGGTTGGAAGGGACCTACAAGGGACCATGTCAGTCAACCTCTTGCTCAAGCAGGAGACCCTACACCATTTCTGACAGATGGCAGTCCACTCTCTTCTTGAAAGTCTCCAGGGATGAAGCTCCCCCAACTTCTGAAAGCAAATTCTTTTCCATTGGTTGATTGTTCTCGCTGTCAGAAAATTCCTCCTTATTTCCAGGTTAAACCTCTCCTTGTTCTGTTTCCATCCATTATCTAAGATGGTCAGAAAGTCTAAGGTGAGAAGTTTGGGTTTCCTTGGTCCATATTTTTGTGGTCAAAAACAGACAATGCTGCATTTCTTAAGATGAAGCTCTCCACATTTTTGAAAAACAGCATAGAGTACCAGGATCCTGGGGTTTACTACTTAATTGCTTGCTGATTTCAACCCCAATAGGAAAAAAATACATGGACATGATGCAACATACACAAAACTGAACCAGTTTTAGTGAACCCATTTCATTTCTACTTCCTTGGTTGGTTGGTTGATTGATTGACTGGATTTATAGAGCCATCCTTCTCATAACAGTGATCCTGGGCCATTTAACAAAGATTAAACATGCAACCACAGTATTTGACCCCCAATCTTCAATGAACAAACAAACAATTTCTCATTCAGAAAGAAGCACATCAAAAGCAGCAGAGTTCACCTAACTTCTCAAGAGGAACATCTTTAAGACCTTGTGGAAAGCTAAGAAGGTCAGGCCCATGTAAATTTTTGGGGTGGGTTTGTTCATTTTTGCTATTTTCTCAGCGCACTGAGAAGACCCTTCTGGCCAACCAAGGCCAAATAGAGGACATTATTTGATGGAAGAAACCTGGAGGATGCCCTCTCTGCTAGCTCTGGTGGGCTGAGCAGAAACAATGGAAACCAAGACTCAAGTCTTTGTTGACTTTTGAAGAAGTAATTATACGTAGCTAGAATAGGGAAAGAGGGAATCTTAGTGGTCCCCAAAGATTCAGTCTCTTTCAGCAAGGCCATATTTCTATTCTTCAGAACTGTGATTTCATCCCTGACCAAGAGCCAAAGATCATAACAATATAATCACAACAAAAGGAAACTGTTGGTTTGGTTGCAATAGATAGTTTATTTTAAAAGAAGAGGCAAAGCAATGGAAAGTTTCAACTGCACCCAACATGGAACAATCAAAATTACCCTTTGGAGGATGCCCATTGGTGAAGGATGAAGGACATCTGGGAAGACTAAGAGTGATAAGTATGCAGCTTCAACAAGAAACAGGTGAGATTGGGTAGCTGCAGAGGAGCACAGGTTACGTTCTTGATTCATCAACACAAATAGAGATTCCATTGTGAACATACTCTGCTACTTAGAATATATCCCCAAATCATGGGTGGCATACTCTTGATCCAGAGGCAAGTTACACAAGGGTTTCCTGGAAGTAGGACAGTTGGAAAATACTAGTCTATCAAGCAAAGCTTCCTAGGCATTTCAGGGTATTTCTAGAGTCCATGTCTACCAATGGAATCCCTCAGAAAATCTCGACTTCTTTTTCTTCATCTCTGTTGCGTGAAGGTTGACCTGTTGATCTTAGAATTTCTGGCTCATGGAACTCCATTCACTCTGACTCCTGGGCAGAGACTTCTGAGGAGGTCTGGGAGAAGAGACAACGGAGCTGGTGTAGCTTCTACGGGGGATGGAAGGACACAGTGGTGGAAGACAAGGGTTGCATTGGTCAATACAAAGAGGTTGATCGGGGCAGTAGAGAGATGGGCCTGGGATGCTCAGGGTGAAAGGTGGTGGCTGAATAGTCACGGTCACTGGAGGGCAGCTGGAATAGCATGGCATTCTTCCACAAGACATAGTAGATGAGCTGGTGTGGATCTAAAGGAACATGAGGAAGGAAAATAGATGTTGAATGGAAGAGTTGACCAACTCAAAATCTCTCAGTCTCCAAATTCTAATTCCCAATGCTCTTTGAATCTTTGACACAAGAAGGCATGCTCATAGGGCTGGAAAGGGCTTGGAGGTCTTCTAGTTCAACCCACCTGCTCAAGGCAGGAGTATTTGGATTCATACAATATGTTCAGTCTCCATGATAATGGACAGAGAACCATATTTGAAAGGCCAACTTTAACTCAACCCAACAGCTCTTTTCTTCATTTAAATCTGTAGGGTTCTCACAATTCACCACCAGCAGGTTAAGATGTTCCTCACTGGTCTACTAAAGGTTGTAACTGAGCCTTCTCCTTCAACCCAAGCTGCTCAAATATTTACAGAGTTTCAGAAGATGCTTAAAGAGGATCCGAAGCTAAGAAATTAGAAATGCGGACCAAACAAGGGAGAAAGAGAAGCTTTCTCATATTTTCTAACAACTCACAAATATATAAAGAGAGAAGTTGGGGAAGAATTTCTAAAGGTTGGTAGAAGTAGCTCAGCTCAACTTACCTGATTCTGCCACAAAAAGGAAGATTCCGTTGAAGGATCTCAAGCTGGAGGAACTCAACCAAGTGATAGAGCTCTGAGATTTTCCTGGGTATTTATACAATTTATCCCTCAGAAATAGGATGATTAATTCATTTTTTTAAAAAAGTTCTAATTAACTGAGTAAGCTTTGTGAAACACCCTGGTTGGTTCTGCAAGTGATACATCCCATCTGTTTTTCTTTGGTTTTTAGGTGAGGTTCTCTTTTTCTGGCAGCTGCTAAAGATTTCTGGGTCACGTTGGGCTGATCCCCAATTTTCTGGCTCCACTTGATCACCGGTTTCTTGCTGATTCCATAGGAAAAGAACACAAGTTGTGAGGAAGGGTGTGCATTTTGCTCACAAAACGGGAATCTCTTTTCATCAAGCTTGCAAATGAATAATGCATATAACTATATCCTTGGCTGATCTCAACAAACTAAGCAGGGTTGGTTACAAAGAGTTTAATACATTGGAATTTAATACAATAGAATTTAATACAATGCAAGTTTATTCAATACTGTGTAATATAATACAACATAATACAATCGGCTTTAATACAACATAATTTAATGTAAGAGAAATTAATACGCTACAGGTTAATACAACATAATTTAATACAATACAATACAACTTAACACAATATATTTTGATGCAATACAATTCAATGCAATGGAATTTAATATAGTGCAACTTTATTCAATGCAATGTGATACAATTCAGTTTAATACAGTTCAATTTACCACAATAAAATTTAATATATAATGGGTTAATTGAATACAATTTAATACAATAGAATTTAATACAATATATTTTATTGCAATACAGCTTAATGCAACACAATTTAATACAATATAACTTAATCAATAGAATTTAATACAATTAAAAATGTTACTCAATGATAAGACATTAAGATAGTACAGTGGGTATATTTTGTCTCCCAAGTAATAATTATAAATCATTTAATAATAACTTATTTTGGCAATTCTACTCAGGTTTAAGAGAAATCAGTGACCTTTGAAAGGAGGGTTTAGATAAAGATTATTTCCATCAATCAACTTTTATCATCATGATCACTGATCAGTAAGCAATTTATTTTTTGTAATAGATGTATAATTTTATTAAGGACTTTTCAATGGTATAAAAGCAAGACAAATCCTGAACCCAAAAGAAAAAAAATAGGGAAAAATGATAAGAAGAGGGAATAAGGCAAAATAAATAGATTTATTATGTGGAATAAATGAATAAATGAAAATACATAGAGCTCTTAGTCACCCAGAGTCATTGATTGACATGGGTGGCTCTGGAGATTAAAAGAATGAATAAATAAATATATGTTTTTTCCTTTCAAATGAATGGTTTTTCTATCCCACTGAAACATTAATATGATGATGAAGAAATGTAGCTAATTGGTCAGCCAATCCGGAACTAATCCTGGTGTTTTGACTCAGCTCTAGAAAAAAAAAATGACTTGGGATGCACTTGCCCCATAATAGTTGCTAGACAGAGAGTCTCCACCTGTGGGGAAAAGAAAATAGAACCGGATGAACAAGTGAGGAAGGGTCGTTACAAAGTGTGAGCTCATTCTTGAAACAACTTGGGTGACACACAAATTACAACCAAGCTGAAAGCTCATTGGAGGAGGACCAATAAACCATTTGTCATGATACTTGAGAAATTGTCGAGCGCCGGGGAAATCAGGAGATTCGGGTAGCTCAAATGACTAAAGCTTAGATCTCTTATGGGCGTGCAGGAACTCGTGACTTATGACACGTTTACCTCTCCCTCCCTTGGGCTCAGCCTGGTCATCTCCTCCATCAGTTGTGTAAACATCCAGAGGAGGAACTGGAGTGAAAGCTTCTGATTTGGGGGGTACCAATTCACTCCCCTTTGATTTTATTCATTGCCGGAACAAGGAAGTTGGTGTCAAGTGGCAAAGACCAGCCGCACAGGTGAAGGTTTAATTAAACCAATTAAATTAAATCATACTGATTTATTGTTAAAAGCCTAAGCACAGAATCTTCTCAGCTAATGATTGGCATATGCTTAGAGTTTGATGAGGGTCAATAGCACTCAAGGGGGGATTTTGACTTTGTTCTTTGTGGCTACATAAGTATTATAGGCTGAGTGGCCTTTTCACTCCACCCCAAATTCTGCCATCCTTTCTCCTGTCATTGGGGAGAATTCCGTGTTGACTTGGCCTGTGCATCTATTGGTGAATTTTCCCCCCTGTGGTTACAGGTAATCCTCAAATTACAATCATTTGTTTAGCAAGTTGAAATAGCACTTAAAAAGTGACTTATCACTGGTTCTCACACAAAATTACATTGTTTAGCACATGGCACATATTTCTGATGGTCGCATCATCCTGTGGTCACCATTTGTGACTTTCCCAGCTATTTTTTGACAAGTAAGGTCAATGAGGGAGTTGGATTAATTTAATGATTGTGTGTTTCACTTAACAACTACAGTAATGCACTTAACAATAGGGCAAGAAAGGTTGTAAAATCAGGATTCACTTAGTAACCATCTTGCTTTGCAATGAAAATTGTGGGTTGTAAGAATAGCTGTAATCACATCCATTTTTCTTGCTGATTCTTATTTGGGATTATGTCTGACTGTGACACTGAGGCGTCGCTCTCCCGGAGGGCTCCCCACGAACTGCCGAATGGGTTTGAGGAAAGACATGACACGCGTTTTCTCCTCGGGGTGAGCGAGCCCCGAACTAGCTCGAGACAAGCTCTTTTATTGAGGTTCGGGTGGGTTACAAAATATCAGGAAGCAAGCATGTGATCCTGATTGACCATACTAAAACTGACACATTGGGTTGAATACACATATATGGCAACGATGTTTTGCAAACACAGTTGGGTGGGATGGATATCCATATTTGGGTGTCAGTAGATGTTTTCTGTGTGTAAAAAACAGTTTCTACATCATGTCCAGTATTTTTCGGACAGGCCCCTGTGGTTAGCGTTTCTAAGCAGTTTGCAACAGCAGATGTGGTTATATTTCTTCAGAGCTTTTCTGTTGCAGAATGTCATATGCAGCGAGGTAGTTCGTGGTTGGAACAGGATATGGACAAACAATATAGCTATAGCTTATTCAAAAGATTATATGGCTAATGCAAGGCAAAATTATCTGGTCATTGCAGTAATATTTCTCCACATGACACCTATCAAATAATTCATCTTTTTCAACACCAAGATGTTGAAGGGAGAAGAGCAATGATTTGGGATGATCTCAATAAAACCTGAACTTTTCTAGCTGCTGACATTGGTTGATGAAAACCTTGGAAGAGTCAAAAAACATCACAAGGTCCATTTTTAGTCTAGGTGTTGACTTTCAATGGGGAAAATATATTGTTCAAAGTCCGTCCTGCGCTTCGTCAAAGGAGTGTCAAGCTCCTTTGTACATGAATAAGGACAGGATTTGCGCCCATCCATACGAGGGCTGTCATGAGCATGATTTATTAAAAGGGCTAGCAAGGAAACAGAAAGACCAGAACGTATCCTGTCCGGCAGTCAACACCTGGAGAAGCAGGGATTAACCCCAGACAAACAGTCAAGCAGAAAACAACAACCCAATCGAGGAAATATCAAGGAGAAAAAACCACACCATGATGAACACTGGCAGGGCAAGGCAAATATATACAAACACAGGACAAAACTCACACTCACTGTTTATTCATTTGTTTATTTAGTTATTGATTGATTGATTGACGTTACTTAGTTGAGTAATGAAATATCCATAAGCAAACAACCAAGCTCAGAGAGCTTCAAAGATTCCCAGCTCAACCCTGAGCTACAAATATTATCTACTGAAATCTTACCTCCCTCTTTCCCTTCCTTTGTCCATCCTTCCCTCCATCCCTCCCTTCCTGCCTCCATCCTTCCATCCCTCCTTTCCTCCATGTATTCCCGCATCTCTCCCTCACTCCAACCACCTTGGACTGCAAGTAACCAACCAAGCTCAGCAGTCTCTCTCTAAGTCAAGATTCCTCACAAGCATCGTTGTCATTCACCTCTGAAATGGGAACTTCGCTTGTCCATCAAAAGTTCAGACCATTTCTTGGTTCCAGTTCCAGCTTTATTAAGAGCTCTATCTGCTTTAAGATCTTTGCTCCTCGTGAACCTTCAGTCTGTGGAAATGTGTACCTTCAAATTTTCAAAATTAATTCTTTAGGACAGGGGTCAGCAACCTTAAACACTCAAAGAGCCACAAAGGTCCCACCCATTCAATTCTGGAGCTGACTGGAAATCCGGTTCCCCCACCGTAGTCTGTTCCTAGCATGGTGTCCCTTTTCCTCTGCTGACCAGAAGTCCAGTTCTCCCACCATAGTCTCTCCTCCTAGCACGGTGTCCTTTTCCCTTTTATTGACTGGCAAAAAGGGAGCCACAGCAGAGAGTTGAAAGAGCCACATGTGGCTCCAGAGCCATGGGTTGCTGACCCCTGCTTTAGGACTACCATAGCTGTCATTTCATCAAGGTTGATACCCCCTCCCCCATGGACAAAGAAGACTGGGCTTGCTGCTCTACATCCTTTAATCTCTGCATAGGGATATTACTCCCTCCCTGACCTTTGACCCCCATTGACTTTTAAGGAAGGAGGGAAAGCAATTTTATCAATATTCCAAGATATATAATTTTTTGTTAATGGAGAACAACATGAACACAACAGGAAACCAAGAAGTTCAATGCAGAAAAGAGTTTTATTTAGAGAGAAACATACAATATGGAGCTGGGGATTTTACAGGAGTTGGATTAGCATGGCAAGATCAAACATGGCTGAGAAGGGAAGATTCCCACAGTCTTAAGCAAATTGAAGATGGGATTCAAACAGAAAGGATGAAGTGTCTTCTTATACCAGATGACTGAATGATGAGGCTTCTGGTCTGGTCTTCTATGTATAGTTCTCTTCCTTAAGTTCTTTCCTGTTGGAGAGACCTAACAGAGATTCTGGGAAGTTGTTGTCCATGGAGAGAGTTGATTTGAAAAGGGTGAGGGTAGAGTTCAAACATTGCATGAATAGATTTGGGGTGGGGTGGGGGGCTAGAAGATCTGGATGTCTCAAGTCTTCAGTTCTTTGTCATCTTCATCCCATGGAGTATAATTTCAAGGTTTTGGAACATCTTGCAAGTTCTGCAGCCCTTCTAGAATTTGGACACAGTTTTCTGAGAAGAAGTGCTGGCCAAAATGAGTGGGCGAGGTCTGTTGTAGCTTGAGCCTCCGCATTGTGGAATACAAGGGTTGTACTGGTCAATGCACAGAGGTTGGTCAGGGCAGAAGAGAGAGGGCCCTGGAACGGTGATGGTGAATGGTGGTGGTTGGATGGTCACAGAGGTAGGAGGGCAGCTGAAAGAGCAGGGGTCCCATCTGGATGCCATCTTGCTTGGATTGAGTTGGTGGACCTACCCAAAAAAAAAAAAATAGTACAGTTAATAAAAGTCAGATCCTTATTTTTTCCTGTTTTATTCACACAATTGTTGAATGAGGAATCTAAAGCATATAGAAAGACCTTAGCAATGGAGTTAGATTTTAACACCTTCCATTTTTGAAGATGATACATTGATGAAGACCCAACATCCAGAACTTGGAGAACTCCTCAAGTAATGAAAAACCTGGATGCAGTATCCACCTTCTCCCTTCCAGAAGGTTGAATTCTCACACACACAAATGGTAAAATAAATTGGATAAGATAGCCATAACCAGCCAACAGAACTTGCAATAGGTAGCTCTCTCTGGCCCATAAGACCAAGTTTTTAAAAGAATCCCCAGCAGAAAAGGTAGAACTTACAGGATTCAGTGGTGAATGCAGCTCAAGTTGAGTTCTTCAGTGCTGAATGAATCTGATGTTAGACTTTGGGATCTGCTGGACTTTTTATATGGTTGCAGAATGGGTGATGCCTCCAATTCCTAGGTTTCTAATTAATTGCTCATTGTTGTTTTCCTGTTTGTGTCACTCACTTTCAAGGCATGGCACTTCATTCTGCATTCTTGGTGCTTCATCCAGAGGTGGAGCCCTTTGAGTGAAAAACACAACGGATGATGTCTTTCAAATATTGGTTTTATAATCAGGGTTGCTGATGAAACTTTAGGGATAGCAGAATTGGAGAAGCATTCTGTTGAGGTTCCTCACATCAACAGTGGGGAGATTTTCCTTAAGTTTACCAAATAGCGGACAAATAAGATGGGTTATGCTGCATCAGACCAACAATCAATTTGGGGACGTCCCCCAGTGGGTAAAGTGACAATGTCTGGAAAGATTTAATACAGGGAAATTCAATATTCTCTTCTTACTTGGGTTCCACTCAGTATTAAATACACCAACATGACAATGTGAGACTTCTCCATTCAGAACATATTTATTCTTGTCGATGTTTCTACCCCATAGTACCTTTTGATTCCATAAAACAGTTTTCTCCCAACCTACATTCTGATTTTATTCCACAGTGACAATCCTGGTCACAATTTTGGAAGTTGGACCAAGAAATAATATAGACCAGAATGGGAATAAAATTAGCAAATTAATCATTTTGGGTTGACCGAAAGCCCAGAAGATCTCAACGTTGACCCTAGCATTTCCAGACATAGTTAGAAAAAAAGTTAAACAGGTTGATGGTCTGTGCTGATGGTCAGTAGAAAGAACAGGAATTTGATTTTGGAAGATAGGACCTAACTAGGAGGAAGAGGAAGAAGACATGGAAAAGAAGGAGGTACAAAGCCAGATAGGTGTAATCTTGAAGAAAAAACCATGTTTTCCAAGAATGTAATTTTAATGGTTATTTTATTCACCCCCCCCAAAAAAAAAAAAAAACTTTAAACACAAAAGCAATATGGTATTATGGAATTAGGGTGAGAATACCTTGATGTGTCTGGGTGGATTATCCAGGCTACTGAAATAACCATTAATCAACCAAATATTCATGAGGAGCTTCACAATGTACAGCCAGATAATTAGTCCAGTCAAGACCAGAAAGCATGTCTGAAACTGCCCTCAGAATCCCAGCCAGTCATTATAAATGAAAATCCCTGTATAGGGATAATTATTTGTGGGGCCCTCCATCTTCTTGAACTAATAATGTGAATTCTAGATCCATGTGTTTCCCATATATGCTCTGTGTGTCTAAACTGGACTCTATCACCACCATGGCTGATTTACCGGACAGGAAACAGAGCCTTGAGGGACAACATTGTTTCTTCTACTCAATAAACATCTCCTTTCAGAAAATGTGTCAGGATAATTACAGTAATTCTGCAACATGTGTAAATGTGTTGCCACCTGTTAAAGGTAGGATGAGACAGCCAGGCGTTAATCACTATGGCTTAAAGGCAAGAGGCGGGATAAGGAAAAGGGCTGAAGAGAAGCCAAGATAAGATGCCGCCGTTCGTATTTCCTTGTCCCTGAATCTCTGTTACTCCAAGCCCCATCACAAATGGGTCTCAAGGTGGTCTCAATTCCATCCCTTTCCTTTTCCCAACAAAAGAGGCGGACCAGATTGGAATCACTTGCAGAACTGGAGGCCCTCAACGGAGAGCTTCAGGTTTTCAGCCAAAGTGCTCAAACTCAGTTACAAGCCAACCCCCAACAACCAGCCCCGAATCTTCACAAATCTCTCAATCCATGGGATCTATTGAAACCAATGCCCACCTAGCCCAAACTCTTCAGAAACCAAGAAGAATTTGAATCAGTCTGGAGCACCCTTTCTTCATTCTGTATTGTTTCTCCTTTAATCGGTGGTCTCTTCTGGACTAATGGAGAACTAAAGCTTCCCTTTATTTTAAAGGGACAGATTTTTTAACTGTTGGACTTCTTCTTGGCTTGCAGTCGGAAGATTGTTCTACGTTGTGATAGTTACTTTTTGAAGTTTATTGTTGTTTTATTTAACTGCTGCGCTGAGTCATGTATCAAATGGATGACTATATAAATTGACTAAATAAATAAGAAAATATGTAAACTGTTTTGACTGCCATGATGCAAAAAGGATGTTGCGACTCTGGAAAGAGTACAGAGAAGAGCAACAAGGAAGATTAGCGGGCTGGAAGCTAAAACATGCAAAGAATGGTTGCAGGAATTTGGTATCCCTTGTGAAAAGAAGGACTGGGGTGATATGATAGCACAGTTCCAATATTTGAGGTGCTGCCACAAAGAAGAGGGGGTCAACTAATCTCCAAAGCACCAGAAGGCAGGACGAGAAGCAAAAGATGGAAATTCACAAAGGAGAGAAGCAACTAAGAACTAAGGAGAAATTTTCTGATAGAACAATTAATCAGTGGAACGACTTGCCACCAGAATCACTGGAGGTTTTTAAGAAGAGATTGGACAACCAGATGTCAGAAACGGTATAAGGACTCTTGCCTGAGCAAAGGGTTGGATTAGAAGACCTTCAGGGTCCCTTCCAATTATGTTATTTTGTTCTGTGTCTCTTGTGTTTCTGTATGTGGACATTTATATATATATAAAACAAAACAAAGATGGGCATATATTATGTAAAGCTATGTTTTCCTTCAGTGTGGTTTAATGAAGAAACTACGAACTGGGATCACCCAATGCCTTAAAATTGATGGATATACAAAAATGGTACAAGACCTTGAAGTCTTACTCAGTTTTGTCCCAGGTATAAATATGAAGGATATTTTTCTGTCTCCAATTGTCCATTTCCAAAACCCATTTGTGTTTTCCTTTTGCTAACAGGAAGACCCTATGGAGTTAAGGTCAGCAGTGGAGACTAGGGAACTAGAAAGGATCTTGGAGGTCTTGATGTCCTGTTCAGGGCCAAGATTCCTCAGGTCATCCCAGACCAATGGTTCTCCAACCTTTGCTTGAAAGCCTCCTGTGATGTCCCTCGCTACCCTTCTTGTATTGTGGCAACTAGATCTGGACATAACCCAGACTGACCAGTCAGCGTAGAAGAAGAACATGATTCACATATCTCAACTACTTGGCTCGTGAAAGTTCAGTGATTATTTATTTATTGAAATTAGTTGTCACCAACAGAGTGCTTTTTCTAAAATAAGGCTTTGGATTTGTCTCCTTCTCTCCCTCTCCCTCTCCCTTCATACCTGCCTCTCTCCCTCCCTCCATCTTCCTTCCCTCCCTGCCTTTCTTTCCCTTTCTCTCTCTCCATTCCTCCCTCTCCCTCTTTTCTCTGTGCCCCGTCATCCATTTCACCATTGTCCAGTTCAATTCAGAGGAAAGTTAATACCACAAAACCATCAGAACAAAAACCATGATTTGTTTTCAATGCAATCTGAGTGTTTTATTTGGAATGAGAAGCAAATTATATATATATATATATATATATATATATATATATATATATATATA
>BLBF01000081.1:9792655-9828593 GCA_015471245.1 Laticauda colubrina
CAATACCATCTAGGCTTTATTTGGAATGAGAAGCAAAGCATATATTTATCTTTCTTCAGTTTGATTTCAGCAAGTACAGAAGGGCTCCAAGGCCACAAAGAGTAAAACCACCAACCAAGAAACAAAGCAAAAGCTTGCAAAAAAAAGATGAAGACATTGATTCAAGAGAGGAAGCCGCTGAGAACTGACATCTGGAAGGGTGGTTGACCTGAAGAGCAGGCTCCTCATTCTACCCCATCCTGTGCCATCTTAGTATTTGGTGCAAGGATCACAGATGGTCTGGACTCTGGGAAGGCATTTCCGAGAAGGAAGGCTGCAGGAACCGTAACAGGAGTTGTATCTGCTGCGGCTGAATGTAGGACTATACACCACTGGAGCACATGATACAGGAGCACATGATATGGGAGCACATGATACAGGAGCACATGATACAGGACCACAGTGTGCTGGACCACATGCTGCAGGGCCACAGACCTTAGGGGCACACAGGGAAGGACCATACACGGTGGGTGAGCAGATCATAGGAGAACAGACAGTGGGTGAGCAGGGTCTGCAGGGATCAACGCAGGCATACTGGTCAGGGCAGCAGAGCGAAGTGCTGGGGATGTTCATGCTGAATGGAGGTGGCTGCAGAGTGACAGTCACAGGGGTGCAGTTGGGGTAGCAGTGGTTCCATCCGTAAGACATGGTGGATGAGAAGAGGCGTGGATCTACGGGAAGACAAGAGTGAGGAGAGCTGAGAGATAACATCACCCGTAAATGCCTACATGAATGGAATTTACTTCAAATTAGCATTCTGGATTTTTACCTGCAGGGCATCTGGGATTGATGAACGATTGCTGAGGTATTAAGGAGCAGTTGGGAATTAAAACACAAGGATGTGACTGAGTGGGGATAGCACCAAGTATATTTGCATGGAATTCCTAAGTAGGTAGCGATGGGAGGACACCAACAGAGGAATGAGTTAATTTCTGGAAATCTACCAGATCTCTTTTTATTGCACCTGTGAATTTCTCCTCTCCATCATATGCCTTTTCTTCCTGAACATGAACCACATCTAGGATCCACTCCACCAAAATGGATCTTGAAGGACATCTCAGATGTCCTCAGATTCCAACAGGAGAAAGCTATTGACCTTGGGAAAGTAATTTTCCACCAGTGCTGCCTTGACACTAAATATTGGGGAAGAGGACATCACGCATTTGCAAAATGGATGATGTTTCTTCAAGTCAAGTAGGCCTTGAATGTATGAGGAGGAACCTGGCCATTTTGGATAGAAAAGGACCACAATGAAGCAATGGTCCATTCCTCCATTTCATGCAAATCAATTTCAAATTGTTATCCTTGTCATTTTTTTTTATCTCTGGGTCTAGCACTCAAGAACCAGGTTGTTCTTGAAGCTGACAACCAATTAACCAAGGATAGACCTCAAGAACAAGAATCAAGGAAAAGACTTCAGCCAAATTAAAAAAATCTCCATGAATCTTACCAGACCTTGTAGAGAAATGGATTCTGTTGGAGTGTCTGGATGCTGGATGCGATTTCTCCCAAATCCCAAGGATTTTATACAATTATTTCAGTGATTCTAAGAGCTGTTGTGCTTTTAATTAATTGCAACAGTTTTTCCCGGTGTCACACCTATGTTTTCCCAAGGGATGATTTTTTGCTCCTTGCAACTGTCTATCCTCATGCCTCCTTTTTTCCAAAGCAAGCTGTAAAGTGTAAAATGTTCCCAAAATAATTTTGGAGGTTTAAAAAAAAGGACAAAAGACTGACTCAAAAATGGTTAAAACAATTTTGCTGTCTAGTTGTGGATGGATTTTCAGCTTTTGAGTATAATTTGCTCATATTTACTTGGAATAGCAACCTGTGTGGGGTGCAATTTAATTGTGATATTTGATGGAAAGGAGTTACAAAATTCACGCGTTCATGAGACAATCTTCAAACTTCCGAAAATTTTCATCTTGGAGCCATAAAAATTGGTCAGCACTAATTTGAAACTCTTAATGCCCTGTTCAAGTTGAAACTTTTTATTTTCCCAGTTTAAATGCTTATATTTTCATATTTATATTGTTAAATGATCTTTAGAAAAAACAGCATTTAAAGTTAGAAAATTCATTTTCTAATCTTCCCGCAAGGAATTTCCAGAAACAAGAAGATAAAAGTTCCAAATTGGTCTTGTTACATTTTTTTCATAATCAGAATGTTACTTTTCTTAAAAAAAATAATAATAGCCGAGTTGACAGTTTCGTTAAAGTAACTTAATTAATTTGACCAATTCATTAATTGAATCAATTCCTAATTTGCTGGGAATATTGAACACGTTCGTTGTTACTTAAATAAGAAACTCTTTATTTAGGTCACATTGGTTTAGAAGGCGAACCATGCGGCCAATTTTTAAAAAAAACAAAATATATGGGCATGTTTGTTCTTGAAGTTTTGGCAATATCCATCAGAAAATATTATGTTTCTTGTCTTTCCAAGATGGAGCTGAGATAACTTTGAAAATGGGGGGGGGCAGTTATTTTTGCTGTGTTCACAAAATAAAGGAAATCTTCAACAAACAACAGTTGATTTGGAGACATTTACAACATTGAAAAAAGTGATTTTCTTTTGTTTTTTCTTATTTGAGGGGCTCCTACAAAGACAAGGGGGTTCAAACTATTTTCCAAAGCACCAAAAGACAAGATGAGAAACAATGGATGAAAACTAACCAAGGAGAGAAGCAACCTCGAATTAAGGAGGAATTTCCTCATGGTCAGAGCAGTGGAATAGCTTGCCTTCAGAAGCTGTGGGGGCTCCATCACTGGAGGCTTTCAAAAAGTGAGTGGGCAGCCATTTATCTGTAATGGTATAGGGTCACTTGCCCAAGCAGGGGGATGGATTGGAAGACCTCAAAAGTCCCTTCCAACTCTATTATTCTATCTTCTATTCTATGTTCTATGACATCAGTTTTCAAGCTCCATAAAGGTTGACCTCTGGACTAAGAAGGACCTCGACTTGGTTCACCTGAGCTCTTCTTAAGTTCTTTGGATTGTCTGAAGGCAGACATGGCTTTGAAGACAAGGATCCATGGTCTTATGGGAATTTAATTCATTGCTACAAAGGATAGAGATCAAAAGAAGATAGAGAGTTGTGGGGATTCCATGTCTGGAGGCTTTCAAAAACAGACCAGAGAACCATTTTTCTCAAATGGTATAGAGTCTCCTGCTCGAGCAGGGGGTTGGACTAGAAGACCTCCAAGGTCCCTTCCAACTATTATTCTGTGTTTCTTCTCTGATCTTCTTCTACCAACTATGTTCTCCAGACTTGTTTCTGGTGAGATTTACGAGCAATCTAGTCACGAATGTCTAATACTTCTCTGGAAAACCTCACCCCACCTCAGTGTTTGTCTGGAGGGACCCCACCTATGGGTTGAAGTATCAACAATGAGGAAGGAGGCTGAAGAAGAGTGAAATCACCGCTGAAACTGCTTGGGTGTTACAACCAGGAATAAAAGAATGTGATGAGCAATTAATTAGGACCTTGAAAAGTCAAATGCATCACCCCCTTCTGCAACTGTATAAAAGACCCAGGAGATTCACAGTCGAGTATCAGATTCCTTCAGAGCTGAGAGAACTCACTCCAAGCCGTTTCCACTGCATCACTTGGTAAGTAAGGCAGTGAGATGTTTTAACTTGTGTGGAGCTGCTGGGTGATGCCTGGCACAGGCATCCGAGCGGTTTACTTCTTGCAAAAATGATGCTAGAGAAGGGAGTTAGAATTTCTTAGCTTTGAATCTTGATATTTTTTCCCCTTGCTGCTGGGTTAAGCCCAACAAAATGAGAAGGAGATCTCCCCAACTTTTCATACCAAACTTGAGATGGGTGGCTGGGTTCTAGCTTTCTCAACTTAGCTTTGGCACCTAACCTTCAAATATCTGCCAGTGGTAATTTTATGAAGTCTTAGGAAGTCTTGTATTATCGCATGAACTGTTTGCAACAGGGAGAGCATGAGGAGGAAAAGAGATGGATTATCCAAGAACTTCACTGCCATGAATATTTATATATTTTAATTAATACAACATGTATTGTTTCATTAAACAAATGTTGAGCTGTCACAGGGAAGAGGGTGTGGGCTTTTCCTCAAAACTTCCCCAACAAGTGAAAGCTTCTCAGAGGGAACTCTGAACTCAAGAATCTACTAGAGCAAGGTCCTCCAACCTTGGCAACTTTTATGGACTTCAACTCCCATAATTCAGCATTGCTGGCTGAAGAATTCTGAGAATTGAAGTCCACAAGTTCTAAAGTTGCCATGTTTGGAGACTCCTGTCCTAGAGCTATTCAGGAGTGGAGCGGTCTTCTTCTCAGACTTGTGAATATTCATTCCTGGAGGTTTTCAAGCAAAGTCTGAGATGGTCTGAGAAGTCCCATCTGGGTAGGGAATTAAAACAGAAAACCTTCAGGAACTTCCAATTATGTTTTTATGGATTCCCACCATGACTTTACTCAGGTCTGTAGAGTCTGTGTTTCATTCTTTCGCAAAATGTTCTCTGCATCAGAGATTCTTAAAATCTCTGTGTTTTTATAGATTCCTACCAAGATTTTTACTAAGATCTATAAAGTCTGCGTTTCATTCCTTGCTCAAAAAGTTCTCTGTGTCAGAGATTCTGAAAACAATTGTTGGAAAACAGATCATAAAGACTTGGGGTAGCTCAAATTTTACTAAGCTTTGCACCACCCTTTTTTTTCCTCTTGGTTCTTGCCTGTAGATCCACCCGTGCCTTTGAACAAAGATGGCCTCCAGATGGGATCTCTGCTCCTACAACTGCCCACCCACCACCGTGACCATCCAGCCACCCCCTTTCTGCCTCAGCATTCCAGGCCCTTCTCTCCACTGCCCAGACCAGCCTCTCTGCATTGAGCAATGCAACCCTTGTGTTCCTCTGCCTTATCGTGGAAGTTTACCTCTCCCATCGAGCGCAGCCAGCATTTATTCCCAGAAGTCCCAGCAGCAGCAGCAGCAGCAGCAGCAATATCAACAACGTTTCTAAGCCTTGACGTTCCACACCCCAGGATAGAAGATGGAGGACGGGCCAGCTGAAGTGAAAAAACAGATTGCTGAACCAACCCAGAACTTCTTGACAGCTGAAGAATATCACAGGAAGTTCAGAACTCCAAATGCTAGCCTCCAAGATTGTTCTCCCCTCCATGGAATTTGTTAAATTTTCTGAGGGACTTCCAGTTGTACCATAATTGAGGAATGCCAACCCTTTAGATCTGGGATGGATCTGCATTTGGCCTTTCCAATGATTCTTCACTCGCCCTGGAGGGAATTGGGATTTATGCTTGCGTGGTTTCTGTTGAATCCGACCCTTGTTTGATGGGACTGCTTCCTCTGCTTTAACATTGACATATGGAATATTAGCTTCTCTTTTCTGCACCCCCTTCCAATAAAATCTTTATTGCATTCAAACTTCCCGTCTCTTGCTCATGGTTATCTGAATCTTTGCTGTTTCTCAGTGATGGTTCACCAAAATAAAATGCCCCCTTTCAATTCAGGTTGGGTCAGTGAAAAACAAATGGTCAGAATAGAGTTGGAAGGGACCTTGGAGATCTTCTCGTCCAACCACCCTGCTCAAGCAGGAAACTCTATACCATTGCAGACAAATGGATGTCCAGTCTCTTCTTAAAAGCCTCCAATGATGGGGAAGGAAGGAAGGAAGGAGGGAGGGAGGGAGGAAGAAGGAAGGAGGGAAGGAAAGCAGAGTAGTAGAAGAACAGAGTTTGAAGGGACCTTTGAGGTCTTCTAGTCCAACCCCTGTTCAAGCAGGAAACCCTATATCATTTTGGACCTATACCACTTCAATTCAATCTTCTTTTGGGTTGTTTTTAAATAAATGTTTGCAGGCAGGAAGTGTTAGGTATTGTTTGGGATAACGCAGTGTGCAAACTCAAACATGGTAGCTTATTTGTCCCACTAAGGTCCTGTTTCTGCAGATCTGTAATTTTGAAGAAGCTAAAATGATCTTTCACCCTCAAAAGAACTTCAAAAGAGTTTATTTTTAGGGAAGGATGGAGGTGACTTTTGTGGAGTGAATAATTTCGTGGGAAATCAATAGTCCTTTTCCCCATCCACGATAGAGATGACTTTCCTTTTATTTTAACCTTTCCTTAGGATTTTAATTGGGAATTTTCTAAACAATTGCCTCTCATTTCCAAAGTTCATAAGTCTCTCTTGTAAATACCTCTGCAGTGTCTATTGGTGAATAATTGCCCTTAAAAATTCAACCATGAGTTAGTCTTCAAGGGAAGACCTGTGCGGTATCTCCTGTAGCCCTTTAGCCTATACATTCAAAATCCCCTTATTTTCTGGACAGGGGGCTGGTCCAGATCTCCTAGGTCCCTTCCAACTTTATTATTCTATGTTTATATATCTCTCTCTATAAAGGCAAAATGCCCCTCATGCATCATCGCAAAATATCCAGAACCGTAAAGCCTACAAACTTGAAATTTGGCTCATAGGTTCCTCTTGGCTTCTAGGGGCTCACTAAGAAAGGATTTTTCAAAATGACCACCAGAGCATTTAGAGCGTTTCCTATATTATTATTATTACTAATAATAATATGCTCTGATTATTAACACGCTCTACTCCCCCTCCCGACCTGAAAAGAAATCTCTTCCAAATGCAAAACACAAGCAGAGGAGAGGAGTTTCAGTTTCAGTTTCACAGCAGCACCAAGCAGCTTTAGTCCAGAACGGTTGAGCTAAGCCCCGCCCAGGCTCCTTGTTGTCTCCTTCGTGCTCATACAGCAAATACTCTTTCAGTTTCCAAACAACCCTCAACTCTCTCTCACACTGACAGGACGCTAGCCAGATGAATAGTGATGGATGCTGGTAGACAGAGGCACAATTTTTTCCCTTTATTTTCCTCTCCAAAAACTAAGCCTGAGTTTCGTAGTGAAGCACGGGTGCTAGTGTTCTATATGTTTAAAATGATCTTGTTTTCTCCTCTAAAGCACTGAAGAGAAGGCCAAGTAGCTCTCAATGGGTCTGGCAAACACATTCTGTGTTTCCGTGTGCAAACATGTTGGGTGCATTCATTCTAGGAGCTTCCCAGTGGATGCAATGCAAATAATAATTGAGGTGTCCTCCATGAAAGTCAGCTTTCTTCTCTAGCATATCATGCAAGAAAGTTTTCTATGTTTTTCCAGAGCAAATCAGGACAGCTGCTTTCTTTTCAGTCTGCTGAACCTTCCTGATGTGACTTTTTTTAGCTGGGTTCCTACATTCAGCCTTGTAGTCTGTGGTTTCGAACCTGAAGGTTAACCATTAACCATTTTTAGGTGGAACACATTAATTCTTTGAAGGGTATCTCCATACATTTATCTTACCACAAGATTAAAGTTAGCTTCAGACATGGTTCTTCAGAGCTAGCTGTCCTTTCCCTCCCAATATTCATTGACGGATGGGAACTGAATTTCATAATATCTGAAGGACCAAAGTGTCAACTTGTAAAACATTCCTGACTTGCTCTTGAGTTGCCATTAGAAGGAGGGGGAGAGATCTGATAGAGCAGTTCATTGCTATGACCAGAAGCACATTCCACGCATACCTTTCTCCAGATTGTTTACCAAGCCCAGCTGGAGACGCGTGTTTTCTACAGCCAGTGAAAGTACTTCATTGGAGAATGTGATTTATGACATATCCTGGGAGGAGGGGGGAAACAGGGTCAAAGGTGGGCAGTAAATTATGTAGGGCAGAGCTGACTGGAGATCAGGCCTTCATGGAGTGTTAACCCAAGGACGCTTGAAATAGTTATGCCTCATCACAGAATTATGAAAATATATTTGAGTTTAAAGTAATGAAAGAGAAGCATATAAGTCTGATGCAGGTTATGATTTTATTAAGGAGCTCAAATGTACAGGCAGGACAGAGGACACAAAACAACAGGGCTGTTTGTCAAATGCAGAAAAGATGGACCCACAAGTGACTGAAGCAGGATCATCCATGGTGCCTGAAGGTTGCTTTGAAGATCTTTCAATAAGCCTAGTCTTGGCTGCATTCCCACAAAATGCTTAACCCAGTTATTAAATCAACCCATTTCCTGGGTCTGCAGAATCCAAACTGGATTGGCCCAACACTATGAGTAACAACACAACCCCCCAAAAGAGAAACAACTTGGTTCAGTATGTTGTAGTACATGTGTGTTAGGTCTTCATCTGCTCTGGTTAATCATATGGTGGAAACTCAGCCATCGTGCTTATTTTGAGACACCTTCTCAGTTCAAACAAGGGAACACTAAAGCATACAAAATCTCTTGAATTGGAGGGAGCATCCAACAGATCTCCAGAAGTTGTTGAAGTAGCACACCCAGCCTCCATCACCACGGACCAAATCATCTGGGAACTGAGCTTCAGCAATCTTTAGGACAGCCATAGATTCCTTACTTGGGTGGCCTAGACGTGCATTTGAGGATGGATACCCAACAGGCAAGGACAAGTTGAAGAACTGTCCTCCTTGAACATCCATGGTTAGATCACAGGTCCATCATCTCATTGCTTCAAACATGCCTTGGTGTTATGGAAGTTGTGGATCTTTCTCAATCTGCCATCGGTGGTTCTTGAGCTCAGTAGGGACGACAAGGAACATATCCACTCTTGCTTCCAGACAAACACTTTTGAGAAGTGGAGGTAAAATAGGGAGCTGCACCATTGGTCAGGCCATGGCAACCATAGTGGCTTCTTCCATCCCAACAGTGAACTGGAGCACAAGGGTTGTGTGACTTGGTACAGGTGGGATGGCCTGGAGAATAATGAGCTGGTGACATGATGCCGAGGGTCATAGGACGTGGCTGAACCATTGTGGTCATTGGTGTACAGTTGGGATAGCAGCGGTCCCATCCGGAGTACATACTATGTCCTGCGTACATTGTGTTGAGCTAAGAGAGATGACGGGGTGGGGGGGAGGAGACAAAGCAGAAAATAGCAGCAGAAGAAGACAAATCCAAATACCCACCTCTCCCTTTCAACATTATTTAGAAGAGCCCTTTTCTGAAAACATTGCAACGGGGATGCGAGCATCTTCTTTGGGTCCTATGGAATCATCTAATCCTCCCTACACCTGGGAGCCCATTTTTTTCTTCAAGGAAGAAGATGGTGGCCCTTTCATTTCCAGGTTCATGGAAAGACAACCCAAAGCAACCATAGCTCTGACTTTGAAAAAGAGGTAATAGAAATGAAATGGTTCCTCAGCCCTGGGAAACTAGAAATGGTGAAGTTCAGAACAGCTTTGGACTAACCAAAGACTAACTCTGCTTATATTTCTAGATTAGGTAAGGACAAATAGCAGATATTGTCTGGATAGATCTTTCCTTGGTATGCTCCACTGGCTAATATTTAATATTTAACCTCTGATATTCTCTTTTACTGTGTTTTTATCCAATTGCCTGACTATTTTTCCTCTTCACTTCATAAATCAGTTAAACATCCTCTGTTTTCCAAAATCTTGTAGCTTTTATGTGTCCAGTCACCTAATGTACTCTTCTCAACCCTTTTACTAAGGATCAACAATCTAAGAGTAAACTTAGAGTAAGTTAGAGTAAGAGTAAAATATTTATTGAATATCCCATTGCATAAGGACTTCACACCCTGCAGTCTGGCGATCCAACTGAGACAGAATTTGGAAGGCCAACCCACATCAACAGTCATACGCAGATTATTTTTTAACCTGATGGCTTTTTCAACAAGAAATCAAACTAATTGCAGCCGAAACCTGAATGTGTATCAGCAACCTGCAACTTCAGAAGCCACATTGCAAGTTGCAACAAGAATCTTAGCTTATGATGGAAAAGAAGGAAAGCATGAACACCAGGTTCAAGGAAGAACATCAAATTGTGATGCAAGTCATACAATATTCTTGGTTGCCTGACAGTTAGGAGCACGATGGATCCACCCACTCACCCAAAATCTCCTTCGAATTCTATGTAATAGTGAAGAAGGTTGGCCCAAGTTCTCAGGAACTTCTGCTAAACTTACCAAGTTCTGCAGTTAATCAGCAATGTGATGTGATGTTCAAGGTCCTTTGCTCTGAGACTTCATAGCCTTTTATACCTCCTTTCCATGGCTCAGTGGATGATATGTTTGTTTTTCACAAACTCCTAATTTAACCGCTAAGAACAACATTTTCTTTGGTGTCACACCCAAGTTTTCTCAAGGAATGACTTTCCATCTCTTTGTTCTTCTTGAACCTTCTGTGTATTTCACCACACAAGGAGAGACTCTCCTTTGAAAATTGCTGGGCTTCCGACTTCCCCCAAAAATCATCTCAGGAACAGCCCAATTGAAACAACTTCTGGAGTTTCGCAAAGCAAACAGATGTATGGAAACATTGCCACGATAGAGAAGACCTAAGGACAAGAAGCAATGGCTGGAAACTAATCAAAGAGAGAAGCATCTAGAATTAAGGAGAAACTTCCTGACAGTTAGAACTGTCATCAATGGAACAGAAGTTGTGGGTGCTCCATCATGGGAAGTTTTTAAGAAGAGATTGGATTGCCTGAAATGGTAGATGGTCTCCCACTTGAGGGTTGGAGTAGAAGACCTTCAAAGTCTCTTCCAACTCTGTTATTCTGTTACTGTTTGTTATTCTCTATCATTCTGTTATCTTATTAGAAGGCTAAGTGCGTGATGATTTTACCGAACACATTATTGTCTGTTTTATTTTATTTTTAACCATTTGGTTTTGATCTTTTTAATTTATTTTGCTGGAATGCTTAATTGTTTTTTTTTTTTTAATCTCCTTGGATTCTTTTTATTATGTAGCCATGAGTTCAGCAAAGGAGTGTGTATTTTCTAAGAGGCACTTGAGCATTTCAAAATAGCAATTGTTTTTGTGAATGTCTACTTGGTGATAGAAGTGGGATTTGACTTTGATTTCATTAAGACTATCAGGAAGTTCCATCTTCCCCTTACAGACAGAGAGAAGGATAATAAAAGGTGTGGAAAAAGAATGAGACCATTCCCACTCATTTAATTTGCACTGTTTCCCATCTTTGTATATGATTTGGTTAGATTACAGATTAACAGAGTTGGAAGATACCTTGTAGGTCATCTAGTCCAACCCCCTGTCCAAGCAGGAGACCCTACATCATTTCTGACAGATGGCAGTCCAGTCTCTTCTTGAAAGCTTCCAGGGATGAAGTTCCCACAACCTCCTAAGGCAACTTCTGTTCCATCGCTTGATTGTCCTCACTGTCAGAAAATTTATCCTTATTTCCAGGTTGAATCTCTCCTTGATCAGTTTCCATCCATTATTCCTTGTCTGGCTTTCAGGGGCCTTGGAAAATAGCTTGACCTCCTCCCTTCTGGGGCAGCCCCTCAAATATTGGAAGACTGCTATGAGAACTAGAACCTTATCTAATCATCATAGGAAGAGCCAGAGATCAATGGTTCAGCAAATGCCTTCCATGTGGAAAATTCCCGCTCAACCATTTCTTGTTTGTCTCCTTCTTGATCCAAAACATCTTGGCAAACGCCCCCCCCCCTTCTTCTTCATCTCTTCTCAAAAATCAGGAATGTTGCCTGATTTGGCAATGAGGTATTTGCATGTACTGGTATGTAAATGGAGCTGGGCTTCTGAATTGTGCTGGCTGGCACTTCAGAGAAGATGCACCCGCCCTGGTGAAACTCCTACATGGCTCAGTCTGATCTCTGCCGCAAAGATTTTCACACAATTAAAAATCCATCTATTGTTTTGTTTGTGCTGTTGTGAATCTTGAAAACACCTTTCTGCCAAGACTTCCAAGGGGATAAATTTTGGAAATCAAGAATCTTAGAAGGGGGTTGGATAGATAAATCTTTCATTTGATCATTTAAAAAAAAATGCTGAAAAAGTGCAAAGAACTTGGGTTTTAAAAGAATTGCCCAATCTTGTATCTTCAATCTTTGCAACCCTGCTTCTGCTTAACTGACTCAGTGAGTTGTTGCAACAAGAATGGGTTGGTTAACTTCACCAACTAGCTATGAGTGACCTAAGTAGCTAGTTTAACCCTAAACTAGCTACTTAGACTTACACTAACTTCACCCGAGTTGCTGTCCTATAGGAAATCAAGACGATGAAGTCCACTTGCTTGGCCAAGAAAGGAGGAAACCAAAGCAAAAACAACAACCCTGTACACTGTCTCCAAAACTGTAGGAAGGAGTGGAGATTGTATACTTGGGTAGAAATGTGTCATATTTCCTTGTTGAAAGAAGACCTCTAGGCAAGTCCATCACTTTATAATTTCATCTTCACCTGTTGCTCTTGGAAAGACCTCTAATCTATCAGCTGCTTGTCAATAAATTTAGGATATTTCTCTTGCAGACTGGGGACAAGAGAGGTGGGGAAACCAACAGTGTAACTACCAATTTCGGGAGGACACAAATGATATCTTGAGTCACAGCTAGCCTTCAAATGAGTTCTCTTGAGATTAAGGTTTATCTGAGGAGAGTCATGGAGTCAGATCTGTACCACCAAGGAATAGTCATTTGTTGTAGCATTAGAGCCATGTTTCTTGACTTTGGCCATTGTAAGATGTGAAAACTGGCTGGAGAATTTGGGGAGTTGAAGTCCACATAGTTTAAAATGGCCAAGGTTGAGGAATACTGAATTAGACACTAGATTGTACATTGTATAAGTCCAAAGCTCCAGATCATGATGGTGACCTCCAGAAGTTGTGGGTGCTCCATCATTAGAGGTTTCCAAGAAGAGATGGGACAACCTTTTGTCCAGAATGGTGTTTGGTCTTCTGCTTCAGCAGAATCTATTATTCCAGATCTATTGTTATTATTAATCTATTCCAAATCTATTATTCTGTTGTTCTGCTATTATGATGATGTTATCCATTTGGTCGTATCTGATTCTATGGAGCAGATCTTCTGATCTTTCACTTCTTTGAAAGCACCAGAAGTCTAGGTCAATTCATTATATAAATCCATTATTGGGTTCTGTTCCACAGGCTGGACTCAATATGTGTGAACTGGCCAGATACGAGGTCCACAACTCACTTCACTTGTGGTGGATCTCCAAATTTAGAAAATAGAGGACCTCCTTATACAAGGATGAAGTTGATAACTTGTCTACTATTTTGGAAACAAAGCCAGATAATTACAGTTCTAAAATCTGGGAAAGAGTTATTAAAACCATCTGCCTGTCCTCCTTCACATATTCGAGATTTCGCTTTGGGTCATACATAATTTGCATTTCAACTTCTGGGAATGATACACACTGTTTAGTTGGTGCCTTGGTGCCGAGAGGATGAAGAGATTGGGTGGAGAATAAGACTTCACTATTATTAAGCAGAGGAAAGCAGTAATTTTGAGCAATTTGGAGGTTCTGCATAATAAGTCACGATTCTAGTTATTCAGAAGAACTTGGAGCAAGTATATAAATATACCACCAGTTCCTTGGCGAAGTTTGTTTTGATGAAATTCCCACACTGTTCTTCTGTCAGCAGGTAAGATGTAAGTCTTTCTATATTTTAAAAGCCAGACCAGCTAAGCAAACTAAGTAAACAGACTTCTGATTTACAGCAGGTCAACCTATGCTTATTTTTCTCCCAGGTGTTTATAGGTGTCTTCTTTTTCCTTCATTGTGATGACTTCCTTCAACATCTGCACTTGTGTGTCCTGCTCTTCTCGTCCATGCTTCCATGCCAAGCCGTCATGTCTCTGCATGTACTTTTCACGAAGTCACATACCTTTGCACCAAGAGCTGGTTTCTACTCCAAGAGAAACTCTTTCCACTGCTCAAAGGCTCCAAGGGTTTCCCAAGCAGAAGACCAGAGAATACGGTTGCTTGTCAACCTCTCGACATTTGAAGTATCTGAGAGGTCCCACCTCTGGAATCTCATACAGCCTCCAAAGGAACCCACCACTGCAGTCATATAGGTACATTAAATGTTAGGTCCATATCAAAGAAGCGAGAAACCAAGAAGAAAAGACTGTTTTTAATTCATTACCATTCACATTTTGGGATTCACATTTTTTTACAACCAATTCTGTGGGCATGGCTTGGTGGGCATGGCAGGGGAAGGAGACTGTAAAATCTCCAGTCAAAGGTGGTATTTGCCGGTTCTCTGAACTCCTCAAAATATCTGCCACCGGTTCTCCAGAACTGGTCAGAACCTGCTGAATACCACCTCTGATTCAATGTATTGGTGAAGATGGGACTTCTAAAAATGCCAAGAATGGGACTGGGGCCCATCAGGTATGGTTCAAATGGGAGAATTCAACAGAATTGGGTTGAAGCAGATCTGGAATTTGTGTCCGCCGGAATCCATGTCTGTTTTGGGATAATTGTCCTTTGAATATTCAGATCAAGGCAGGGGCCCAATGCAATGCCCCAAACTCAACTGGGAATTCAAGATTCAGTTGATTGAAGGAATTGATTGGGTTCAAACTGCTAAGGAATTGAATACTTGTTGAGCTGTAAACAAACACACATCATCTAACCCATTCTGGTTTATTTGTTACCATTTTCCAATTTCCTTTCCTTTCTTTGTTTTTTTAGCACAGTTCTGGGTATACTTTCCATTCTTTGGCACGCCAAAATTTAATCCACTGCTTTAAATTACTGTTAGTATTGAATGAAATGGCCCAATACGCTAATTTATCATGCTCGGATTTAAACCTGTTTGAGGGCTTGCAATACTCTGTTCTCTTATTAGAGGGCCACATCCTCCTGCTTGATACTGGTTGAAGATACTATGTGCGGTTATTTGAAAGGGTTTTTTTCCCTTTTTATTTTTTAGCACCAAAGTTTTGGAAACTTCAGGCATGGGTGGGCAAACTAAGGTGTGTAACTGAACCTCAGTGCAGATGTTCAGAATATTGAACATTTGCAATTGATCCAGAAAAATAAATAAATTGGATGAGACTGTAACTATTATTTTTTCTTTAAAGAAAGGGAAGAAGCATCCTTTTTTTATTTGTCCAAAACCATACAGACCTAAATCTTTGCATCTGATTCTCTTAAAATTCCTTCAGACCCCAAGCAAACTTATATATGTGTGTGTGTGTGTGTGTGTGTGTGTGTGTGTGAGCTGTTCAGCTTCCTTCGGGTATTATCCCACGTCATTGTAGTGCTTTTAAAGTTGGAGCAACGTTTCAGCAGAATCTCATCTGCCATCATCAGGCTTCTGTATTGAGTTTGTATGTGGGTCAGGCTATCACAGCCATTGGTTTTAAATTTGAGGCTAGCCTTTTGCTGTTTGTACAAACTCAATACAGAAGCCTGATGATGGCAGATGAGATTCTGCTGAAACGTTGCTCCAACTTTAAAAGCACAACTACAATGACGTGGGATAATACCCGAAGGAAGCTGAACAGCACACATGTAAGTACCCGCGAAAGCTTAAAAAAACAAATATATATATATATATATATGTGTGTGTGTGTGTGTGTGTATGTGTATGTGTATAAATATATATATATATATATATTTATGTATATATATATATATATATATATATATACACACATAAAAACAAATAAAAACAAATATATATATAAAACAAATATATATATATGCAGGGATGAAAAACTTCAGGATGAATCTGAATGAACCATGAGGTTGTCAAATCAATCTGATACTTTAAATATTTCCCCAAAATAATTACTATTTCATGCAGGACTAATGTTCTCCACAAGAAGGCAGTAGTTTATTAGTTATTTTAAAAACGAGTTTTGCAGATCCTTCCTTCCTTGTGTAAAATTAGGCTGAAAGCTTTTTCACTGTGTACTTTAATTTTTCTGTTCTTGTGAGTGGGCAAACCGCCGTAAATTCAGAATAACAGAATAATAGAGTTGGAAGGGACCTTGGAAGTCTTCTAGTCCAAACCCTGCTCAGGCAGGAAACCCTAAACCATTTCAGGCAAATGGTTGTCCAATCTCTTCTTGAACATCTCCAGTCATTCCAAATGAATGTTGTGTGATGTTTTAAGTTCTATTCCTGTAGAACTTCAAAGGGACACCGAATAACCCAACATTTTAGAATGAAACTAGATTATTTCATATTCCACCTCAGCTAATCTCAGAAAGCTAAACCTGGCTAAAGTTTGTTCTGACCCAGTTTTGGGAGATCCAAAGGAAAAATCCAGATCTTTTTAGGTGAGTCTGGATTTAAAAAGAAAGAAAGAGCAAGAAAGGCACGACCAAAGCACTTCTCTAGAACTACTAAATGAAAGGAGGGGACCTGGCCATCGATTTAAAAAGTCAAGTTCATTTTTTAAAAAAACTTGACTTCACAAGGTGTCACAGCTGGGGTGGGCTTCAAAAATTGTAGCATGAGGTTTTCTTTGACCAGTTGCTGGATAGGCCATGGTGGGTATGGCCCAGTTGGCCTCCTGCACTACGATGTGTGTGTGTGTGGGGGGGGGCGGTTTTGCCCTCCCCAGGCTCCGAAGGCTCTCTGGAAGCTGGAAACAGGCCCATTTCAGGACTTCCCAAACTTCCAGGAGGCCCATTTTTCGCCCTCCCGGAGCCTCTGTGCTGGCCCTGCCCTTACCTGCATCCAAAACAGGCCATGTGGGGATACCTGGGAGAGGGAGGGGTGGGGTGGGCAGGGCCAACCAGGAGTGGGATTTGAGGGTTCTCCAAACTGCACAGAATCTTAACTGGGGGGCTCCCCCGAACCCCTGCAAAGCCCCAGCCGCCCACTCCTGTGTCCCAGGGAGAATCAACAAATACACAACTCTCTTTTGTGTGTTTGTGCATTTCCTGGAGGATGGGAAACCTCCTCCCCCAGCTTTCATCAATGTGAAAATCAGGATAATTACATTTTGTGGTCAGGGAGGGAAGAACAGGTGAGAAAAAAAAAAGGAGGATTTTTTTTGAAGTGTTTTTTGCAAGCTTGCCATCGTGGTGTAAAAAGCTGTCAACAATGTTTGACTGAGTCCTGAGTACATGATGACTGTTCCAGGCTGTGTCAGCAGCTATTAACAACAACAGCAAAAAAAAAAATACAATGACTCAGTTTTAACACTTTGTGGTTGTGCTCAAAACTTCCAGTGCTCTGGATCATATGAAACGATATTACTTTCTGTTACTGCAAGTCGATGGACATGTTATGATGATGAAGTGCTTTGCTCGACAAAAATGTGTGTGAAAATCTTGGAAGCCTCTTCTCGATCATCAAGACTTTGTTCTGCACTCTTTACATGTGCAGAAGTTGGTTTTTCTGGGGGGACAGGTGGCTCCGGAACTTGTGAAATGATACCTCTGATGATAGCTTCATCAGAAAGGTGTGAAAGCCTGTGTAATAAGCTTCTTTTGCATTAATAAAACTTTAATGAATATTTTTTGGAGATCTTTGTTCTACGGAAGAGGCATCTCCATGGCTCTAGAGTCATCACCATCTGAGATTGAAGTTGGACAGAAGCCTGGGGGACAAAAACTTTGGGGAGGAGGGAATTTCTGGATCAAAAAATAGTCCAAACCCAAATCCAATTTCTGCTTTCTTGAAGGCAAGCAGAGGCTGCGAAAAAGATATATCTAGTTTATATCTCTCTCGTCCAGGGGTCCCCAAGCTTGGCAACTAAGACTTGTGGACTTTAACTCCACAAGTCTTAAAGTTGCCAAGTTTGGAGAATTTTGCTCTAGTCGGATGAAAAGAAGGACTGGGCGGGACATGATAACACCATTCCAATATTTGAGGGGCTCCTACAAAGACAAGGGGGGGGGGGTCAAACTATTTTCCAAAGCACCTAAAGGCAAGATGAGAAACAATGAATGGAAACTAACCAAGGAGAGAAGCAAGCTCACACTAAGGAGGAATTTCCTGATGGCAAGAGCAATCAACCAAGGGAATAGCTTGCCTTCAGAAGTTGTGGGGGCTCCAACACTGGAGATTTTAAAAGAAGAGATTGGACAACCATTTATCTGAAATAGTATAAAGTCTCCTGGGTTGGATTAGATTCTAGAAGACCTCCAAAATCCAACTTGATAAGAACAAAAGGACAGTCACGAGAATTCAGAGGTATGTTTCAGCTGCTTCCAGGCTCATTTGTGGCTTTGTGTAAGTACCAAATCGAGCCATCATGATTTTAATCCATTAAGAGGCCTTTAAGAGGCCTTTAAGAGGCCATTTAATCCATTAAGAGGTCACATTGTGACTCTTTGTTGTTGGGTTTACACAGGGTCTACAGATGTATCTTGTGAAGAACGCTGTAGCTGAGCAAACTTAATGTGATGCGGGGACCCATATATTCCAAAGGTGCTTTTCCAAATGCAGCTGAACATTCAAACCAGGTTTGAAATAGGGGTCAAAGAGGTCATCTGTATTGAACAGCCCTTCCTCAATAGAGGGGAAAGGATATGACACTAGTTATCCCATATCTACAACACAATCCTTTGAGCAGTTCCAAGAAGGTTCCACATCCATTTGCACTGTTCAGGTGATGCTGAGGACACAGATAATCCCTCAAGTGGCCTCAATGATCCCCAGAAAGAGTACTAATGTCCAGATGACTACAAAGCATCTAAATCCTTCCATTCCCCCCCGCCCCCTTCAGCCAGATGAGAAGTGAAATGTCTTCAAGGGAAAAGAAAACCAAGAAAGTCCAGTTGCCTTTTGAAAAGCTTCTTTGGGACAACCATGACCTGGATGAGGGAGAATCTCCTTGGGACCTAGAGGTTGGTCTTATATGATTCTTCCAAGCCTGGTCATTTTGGAGCATTGGAACCAGGCATTCCACAAATGAACATTTTATTCATTTACAGAATAATCGAGTTGGAAGGGACCTACACCACTTCAGACAAAATGGTTATCCAATCTCTTCTTAAAAACCTCCAGTGCTGGAGCATTTACAATTTCTGGAGGCAACTTCTGTTCCACTGGTTCATTGTTCTCAATGTCAGGGAATTTCTCCTTAATTCTAACAGAAGAACAGAATTGAAAGGGACCTTGGGAGGTCCCCTAGTCCAACCCCCTGGTCAAGCAGGAGAACCCTATGCCATGCCAGACATTTCAGTTCTCTGATCTTTGTGGGAAGGGGCTAAACCTGAACAAACCATGACCAGTTGCTCTCCCATGTTATTTCTGACACAGAGATGGTTTCCCAGCTCGGTCATAATGGTTGAGAACTGCTACTCTTTGCAGCTTAAGTTGGACAAAGATGACAGGAACTGTGGAAGAAACAGGAATCCTTAATAAGCATAATTGCCATACTTAAGGGGAAATAGGAGACGCTCTGGAGAAAAGGGCGGTTGTGAATTCTGGCCAAGACATTTCTGCTGGAGGGTTGTCCTGGAAACACCCAATTTTGGGGACAAGCAATGTTCTTCTGGATCCACTGAGGCCTTTCAAAAAGGAACATCAAGGTAAGGGTTTTCCACTCTTAATTAGATGAAGGCATTGGCTTATTCAAAGCCAGAGGCCAGTCCCTTTACTTGGGTTTCCAAAATGAAGCAATCAGTTGGATTCTGAAACCTCCCAGTCATCTCCTGAAGAGCAAATCCCATGGAGCCTTAATGTTGCTTACATCAAGGAAGTGAGGTTAGCACTTTTTGGACCCTTAATTTCTTTTTACAGTCATGTTACTTGTTCACACGTCATTCCAAAGAGCTTGTTTACTTCAAAATAATTCCTATGATGATAAAATCCACTTAAGATTGGCCTCACTCTGAGGTGGCCATTTCAAAAAGGTGGTGGGACATGTGGAGAAGGCATGAGGAGAGCAAAGAAAAATGACACATCTGCGCATCAGGTTTCCAATGTCAAAAATGAGATTGTCCTCAACAGTCAAGATGGGAATCTGATTATTGGAGAATGGAAGCATAAAACAACCATATTTGGGGGTTCTGTGCCATAAATCAGATTTTCCAATGAAACATGTTCATGGGTTGGGTGTCATCAATCACACTCTCCAATGAAGGATTCTCACGGGCAGAAGATCCAGTAGCCTAGGCTACAATCTCCACAAGATAAGTGTGGAATGTGCTTCCGGCCTTCATCTGTTGCACTGCTCTCTCAGGCCTTCCCCCCTCCTTCTTATGACAACTCAGAAACAGGCATAGGAATTATTTACGAATTAACACTATATTCTTCTGAGATAGGCTTTCAAAGGGAAGCTTAAAAGGAGGAATATTTGACCATGATTAGAAATGTATGTGTTATCACAGAATATTGGATGTGATTATTGGGGTGGCCCATCTGAATTCACATACCATCCTGGATCATAAACTAAAAAGACTGGAATGTCAGTCCATGGTAATCCACTCACATGTTGGGGAGAGGCACAAAACAGGCCAGGATTTAGCCCAGGCAAACTCATATTGTGTGAATGCAACATCTCAGTCTTTACCCGAGGTGGTTCAACATGTATGAAGGAAAGTCATGATCTGCTGATGGAATAAATAGATGTTGACCAAAGATATTAGACTGATCTTACATTGGATCAACATCTATTTCTTCCATCAACAAATGGTGTCTTGGCTGAGTTGATGCCTTCACATAATATGAGTTTGAATCCTGTTCTGCTTTATGTCTGACAGTACACCAAATAGATGTTGACCAAAAGTAAACTCAGCCTAAAGTCAAGATGTTTGAAGAGCATCGCTGAGGTGGCCACGCTGATATCCAGCCGCATCATTCAGAAGCAGAGGGCGTCCATCCCACTTAGAGACACCTGCACGTTTTACTGTATGGAGAACAAGTCCAGGAAGAACTCATTTCGTTCCTCCTAGTCTTCTCAAAAACAGCTAAGATTAAAGGCAGGGTGTAACCCTGTACCTCCTCCTAAGACAAGATTGTGATCCCAACTAATTGCTACAAACATGAGAAATAGGTTGAGGTTAATTATCAACTTGTGGTTGAGATTGGATTTTGTAGTTCAAAACTTATCCTGATGGAAAGCCATGGAGGACATGAGAGTAAGAGAACATGAGAATAAGGAAACAGGAGGAAGAGTTGAGGTTGGATTAGATAGACTAAAGGCCTCTCTGATTCTCTTCCATTCCTTGGTGGACCAAACAGAAAGTTCTCACAAGGGAGGTGTGAAAAACATCAAAACTTCTCACCTTGCCAAGAGAGAAGGACTGGCCCAAAGTCATCCAAGGAACATCCATGGTTGAAGTTCTGTATCTCGGTAAACCTCATTCATCACCTTAACCACTCTACCACACCGTTTTTCACAATTCATATATGATTGTTAAATTATTATTGAAATCAGACAATACTATTATTACATTCCAATAAATTACACCTTCATAAATCACTCTAAACCATGATCTTTATTTATTTGGTTGGACAAGCTTGCTTTAGGAGTCAGTATGAAGGCTATAGCGGTTTATTTAAGGTTTAGTATTGTTTGGTTCAGTATATTCTTTTCCCAGTGAAACAAATCTAATTTGATCTTTCTATATGAATCAGAGTTTTATCTGTTTTTTTTAAAGCTATAAAGAAAGGAGTATTTGATGAAGAGTGGGCAGTTTGAACTCAAAAGACTGGATGTCCAGCATTGGATCAATTTGATTCCAATTAGAAATTTAATTAGTCTGAATTGGTCTGATTTGGAGATCTCACTCTAATCAATCTGATTTTCTGAATTGGGGCAAATGTTTAGATTAAATCAGATCTTCCAACACAACTCAAGTATTCAAACTGAGTCATACACTTGTATGAGAGGTTTCCAAGTTTTATTTATTTGTAATTTGTAAATAAATATTTCTCCCACTACCAGTCAACATGAAAGGATCTGAGAGAGAACGCAAACAATTATCAGCAATTTAGAACAAGCTTTATTTGCTGTGAAAATAAAGAATATGACAACACCTGACACAAAGGCAGATTTATCTAGGTGAGATGAAGAAAACAAGGACAATGGCATGTAGAATGGAGCTAGCAAAAGTTGATAAAGTTTGTGAAAACCAGTCCTTCGTGGTCTCCAAAAATCTCTTGGACAACCCATCCATATCAGTTTGATTGCACTGAAGAGAGGGGAGTTTTTGTGAGCAGGTGTGAGAAGGTGGATCTTGGTTGTTCTATTCTTCTACAGTGTGGTGGAATGTGGTCTGGATTCCCAGAAAGGAGGGGGTGCATTCCAGAGGACCAAGAGGCAGTGGCAGTTTCGTTGGAAGGAAGAGTATTAAGGTTGCTCCTCCCAAGAGAATTTCAGTGTATATTTCTATCGATGCCTGCAGTTACTTCAGTTTGGCAAGATTTTTTTCTACCGACAATAAAAGAAGCTGCATAGTAGTAACTCTACACGTCTTTCTTAGCTTGGAGCGGCCTGACAAGAGTGAGTTAACAAGGGCCACAATCATTGCGACAATCAGAGCTGCGTCTCCAACATCCTGAAGAGGAGGGTGATTCGGAAGAGAATCTGTAAGGGTCACAAGAAACGGGTTGACAGCTGTAGCGTCGGCGTTCTGCATAGCGTGGCTGACAGGACCAAGGAGCAGAGCTGTAGCCACAGGGATCATTGCTGTACCCGCAGCGATAGGTGTAGCCATGGGAGGGATAAGAGCTTCTGCCATAATTGGATGGATAGTTATAAATGCATGGATCATAGCATCTTCTACCATAGCTTGGAGAATAGCTATAGTCACATGGATCACATAATCTTCTGCGATAGCTATAGAGATACTCCAATCCATATCGATCAGAGCTTCTTTGGACACCCCTGGAGAGGTACCCATCAGTGCGTGGATCATAGTAGCCTTGATTACTGTTGAAGAGGTATCCATAATTACATGGCTGATAGCCACTTCTCCAATCACTGGATGAGGAACTATAGCCACAGGCCATGGATGGGTCAGAAAGGTAGCAACTTGGGCTAAGGCCAAACAGGTGGCGGTATCTACGTGGTATGTAACACCTGGTTGTGGTGCCAGCTAAGGAGCTATAGGGTGGACAGATGCTGGGATTGGAAGCATCTGGCCTGTAGATGGTTGGTGGGCAATAGGTGGCTTTGGTGCCACCAGAAGGTTCATTGCTCAGGATGGTAATGCCGATCATATTTGGATGGAAGGATACCTGGAATCCAAAACACAAGGTAAGATGAGGATGAGAAGATCCCTTTTCACCCCACAAGTGGTTTATTTATTCAAAAACTTCATATGGCTGTGCACCTTAAACAATTCTGCTCAGCTCACAACAACAGTCAAACCAGTAACTCTATAACAACCGTAAAAAGGTTCCCAAGTTCAAGATCACCTCACTTCTGGTGGTCTCTAGATCAGGGTCCCTGAAGGCCACCAGAGACTCACAAATAACAACCACTACATCCCTAACCCCTGCCCGGGAGTCATGGCATGTTGCCACTCTCAGTATCCAGGAGGTCATATTTCGGAGAGAAGAACCATCCCATCCAATGTCCAACCAAGTCTTGGTGATGCAAGCCAGGCTGGTTCTCCTAACCACCCTCAGATCATCGATGAGGTGAACTTTATTGTAGGTCCAATTATGGAAACCAGGTTTTGAGGCCAAGCCCTGAGGGCCAAAATGCAACATATCAAATATGTTGTGGTGGACTTCCATCCTTTTCTTTCCACCTGTCCATTGTGTCCCCAACATGGTGAATGCTGCACCTCAGATTCAATAGTAGAAGGAAGTTGGCTGGAGTCCAATTGCCTTGGGGACCCTCTAGGATTTGTTCTGGGAATGCTGAGTTTTACAATCTGATGGTGGAAGCCTTTGTGCTTTTTTTTTTCCTGAGGTGCTTTTTTTAAAAAATTGAAGCACTATTTAGTTGCAAGGATGAACCGAGTAAGCAAGCTCTGGAAAATGTTTTTCAGAGACCGCGAGGTTGTCTCTTTCGCTACCCATCTGCGTATCACTAGCTCTGTCTACCTTTAATCTCTAAAGGGCTGTTTTGTTATATCCACATGTTGTTATTTCCATGGTTATCCTCTATTATCTGAGGATTACAAAGTTAAAAAAAAGTCAGACATTCTAGATCTGGAGCAATATAAGAAACGGGAAGTGAACGGTTTGAAGGAATTTGAATATATCTCACTTTCCCATTATGAAGAGGTGAACCGGGTTGAGAAAACTTTAAACTTTTCTCAAATGAGCCATGCCATTTGCAGTTAAAACACGTCTCTTTGAAAAGAAGTGGATTTTTAAAAAAATCATATTGTTGAAAAAGCAAATTATCATCAATAGATTTCATTAGCAACAAAGAAAGCCTTTCTTCCTTCCTTCTTTCCTTCCTCCCTTCTTCGTCCTCCCTTCCCTCCCTCCCTCCATCTTCTTCCCTCCTTCCTTCCTTCTTTCCTTCTTTCTTTCTTCCCTCCCTCCCTCAATCTTCTTCCTTTCTTCTTTCCTTCCTTCTTCTTCCTTCCCTCCCTCCCCCCTCCATCTTTTTCTTTCCTTCCTTCTTTTTTCCTTCTCTCCCTCCATCTCCTTCCTTCCTTCCTTCTTTCTTTCCTTCCTTCCTTCTTTTTTCTTCCCACCCTCCATGTTCTTCCTTCCTTCTTTCCTTCATTTCCTTCCCTCACTCCATCTCCTTCCTTCCTTCCTTTTTTAATCTCTCTCTCTCTCTCTCTCTCTCTCTCTCTCTCTCTCTCTCTCTCTCTCTCTCTCTCTCTCTCTCTCTCTCTCTCTCTCTCTCTCTCATCATCTGTCTATCTCTATCTCTATCATACATTTAAAACACAGGACTTAAAATCAAATAGAAACAGCTATTCTACTGCTGAACGCTTTCCAACAAACGCGAGGTTAAAATTCACAGATTCTCCCCCATCTTCCCCACCATCAGCTGAAAGTCTCCCCAAAATGAACCATTTGCCGGACCAAGTGAGCCGCGTAGCACCTACCTAGAGATCTGGATAAACAGGCAAAATTTGAAAGAAGATTCAAGCAAGAGTTCCCCTTTTTCTATATATACATTCTCACCCATAGCCAGAAGACTTCAATCTAAAGGGGAGAACCTAATTATATGCCAACTCCAGATGTTGTAACTTCTGCTACAAATGAGTTTAATTACTTTGATAGCGGGTTGCTAATCTGCAGTCTGTATATCGTTCTCCTTTTCCATGTAATTTTCAACTTTTAGCGCAGGTATATTGTGCTTTTCTACACCCTTCTAATTTTAATGTCAGAGGAGAAAAGGTGATGTGTTAGCAGCTTTTTATTATATTAATTGCTGCCCTGGATTTGCATAGACTGCAGCCATGATATGATCCTAGGAACACACCATGCTCTCTTCACTGGATTCAAAGGGAGAATTATTGGAGAGATCCTGCATCCTCCCTCTCCTTCTTTTTTTCCTTCTCCTGGTCTATCTTTTCCTTTTCTTCCTCCTCCTCTTCCTTCTTTTCTTTCTGTCTTTCTGTCTTTCTTTCTTTCCTTCCTTCCCCTTCCCCTTCATCTTCCTCTCTTCCTCCCTCCTTCCTTCTTTCCTTCCCCTTCCCCTTCCTCTTCCTCTCTTCCTCCCTCCCTCCCTCCCGCCTTCCTTCCTTCCCTTTCCCTCCCTCTCTTCCATCTTCAACAATTTGATTCCAAGAATATTTATTTCAAACTCCACATCAGACCCACTTTTCACATTGCATTCTATCTTTGGTCTGCACTGTTCTATCCAAGCTAACCTGTTTTGGGATTTTGAGCAAATGAGAAGACTGAGGCTGAAGTTGTGGCAGGAGACCAAACAGAACGTGTATTGCCTGCAATAGTCTACCATCTGTCATGACTTTACAAGTGGGAATTGAGACTACCTGATACAAAGGACTTAGTCCAACTTTCAGTGTAATGTGTAGCCTTATCCAACATTGAAGAATCCTGAGGGACCAGTGGATTTCTTCTCCACCTTTCCTTCTGATTGTAAGTCTTCTTCATAAAGCTACCAAGAAGGCCCAACACCTTTCTAAACTTGATCCATGCATAGTTTGGACAGGATTTTGGTAGAGACTACAGCGTAATCCAATAGGAATGTTCCAAAGCAGCAACCCAACTATTAACGAAATAATATGGTGTTTGGAGCTGGAGCTGTGATCTCTTACAGAACATGATTAAGTCAAATGGGCATGCCCTTGAGAGATGGCAATTAGTCAGCATCCCTCCTGGATAAAAATAATTAAATAAATTGAGAATCAAACACTGACGTTCTTCAAAGAAGAAGCCAGCATCTTGGCTCTTCTGTAAGAAGCAGGTGTCACCTATCATTTTCCAAAAAAGCAGAAGGTGTGACAAACTGTAATTAAATCTGGATTTATCACAACATTGTAGGTCTTGCTTTAGGCCTGGAGAACTCTAGGGTGCTGGTTAATTAAAGAATGGCCTTTTTTTAATGGCATGGGCTAAAATTCCTAAATGAATAAAAACAGATACAGGCAGAAGGAATATACTCCTGTTTTTTTCAAGAGGAACATCAATGGAGAAACATCTTGAGATGTTTTTGGGTTGATGGGGCTCCAAATAAGTCAACAGACACCAAAAAGGGACTTTATGTAATGAAAGAAAAGTCAGGAAATGGGTACCAAGTTTTAGTTTTTGAAAAACTTGCAAAATCCATCATGCACAGGACATGTGGTCAACATAAAAGTGAGAAATGGGTAATATTTAGGAGAGAATGTGACTTTTTCACCCCCCAAAAAATTATAATGGAGAGAGTTAGGTTACGACTATAAATAGTTTTCTGGATTGTTTTAATCATAAGCTTAAGATAAAATATAAACTTCCACTATCAGGCAAGTCAGAGTCTTTTGTCTAACAAATTAGAAAATAAAGATATAATAAAGATAAATAAAAGTAAAACAGAAGAAGCCCTCCACCCAAGTTCTGAGATTTGGGAAGAAATCAGGCTGGTTCAGTTTTAATGAATAACTAATTGCTTAATTAAATGCAACTAAGCTACACTATTTCTGCTCTTTCAAAAGTGATAAAGGCAGTGGTCCAGTTGCAAAATGTCATCAGGGGAGGAAAGTGAATGGAAATAACAACAACAACAACAACAACAACAACAACAATAATAATATAAAAATATATCCCAAACATGATTACGTCCGGAAAACTGTTTGCAAGGGGTGTGCCATGCCATTCCTTTGGAGAAGAATTCCTCTGCGCTGACATAGAAATGAGATTCATTAGAAAACGAGGAAGCCCAAAGCCATGGAAAATAAGATTTCTTCAGGCTGGTCACAATCCAACATTGTGAGGACCACAAGTTGGATGACATCACTCTGAAGGTGCCCAGAAATTGTCAGAAAATCAAATGTTCAAGCAGTTGTTAGCAGGATCTATGTACAGAGAATAACCGAGTTGCATCCTAGGACATGCAGGGAAGAACGGAGAAGGGAGCAACAGGGTTGCATGGTTTACAGGGGAGGAAAGGGCCCTGATTCCCTTCATTAGCCACAGCTAGAAATGAGAGTTTAAAAGAGATGCACGCTGAGTGCAGCGTCTTCTGGGAACAAACATGAATTTACATTGTGTTGACTTTGATTATCTGTATTCCTGGCATCTTCCCAACTATGTTGAATTACTGCCATTCCTTCACATCTGGAATTCCTTCTCTTGACCTGCCGGACTAATTACCTCATCTTGCCTTGGTTGGACTTACAGTTACAGTTTTTGTTGACCTCGTTTTGGATTCGAATCTCTGCAGCCAACAGCTGTTCTTGGGAGAGTTTTTCTCCAGCCAGAAGGTAACCAGGACATTGGGGGCAAAGTTGGAGCTAATAAAAAGACTCCTACTGATTATCTGACTGTGTTGCCTTTGTGCCATGCCCCAGGTCATCACACAAAGTCTTCTTAGTAGACCATTGCAAACATCTGGATGAACATACGTGGAATGCAGTGGTAGCTCTAGATATGCATTCCCTACCATCAATAGCATCTTATCATTCTGTAGGTCACTCTATGGTTTTGAGTCAACGTCTTGTTCTGCTCATCCACCACCTCATAAGGCTCACATGAGAATCCTCAGACCAGCCGCAACTCTTAATTCCTAACAAATTAAACAGCATGAGGGTGTGTTCCGATGAGCCAAAATTACTTTTTGAAGGTATCAAGGGAATTACAGTTCCTTGAAATAAATCAGTGGTAATGTTGGGCTTCCGATGTATGAGTTGTCCAGGCTCCCTTCCAGCACCGAGGATTTCTATAAAAGATCAGTGAAATCCTAGAGGTTCCAGAGATCCCTTCATACTGTCTATTGTCTATGGTCCAGGTAAGTCTCCTCTGATTTCTTTTGAGAGCTGTAATTTGGATGGCGTATCCACTTCTGAGTAAGCTTTTCTGTCTCTAGGCTTCCCCTCATTCAGTGTCCTTCTTTTTAGACCTACCTTGATCCTCTCAAGATGATCTTCTACACACCTCAACAATACTTGGACCTCGACAGCTGGGACATCAACGATGAAAATGATGACAATTCCCCCTCTGAATATTTTTATGCCAATGATCCCACGAGCTTCGTTTTGGATTATAAATCCAGACGGGATTCTCCTTCTTACAGCTGTAGCTCTGATCACTGTGGTCCTCACATCAGTGCCAGCAGTGGATCACAGTCCAGATGTCGTCCCTCCTGTGTCAAAAGTCACTGTTGGTCTCCTTCTTGCCGAGATCCCAGCTGTTGTCCTCCCTGGTTCAGATGTGGCTCTTGTAATCCCTGCTACAGCCCCCTCTGTAGGTCCCAGCCTGGCCGGTCAAGATCTGCTCCTCCCTCCATGAGCAGTTGGGGACCTCAAAGTTCTAGCTCCAGCTGTTGTCCACCTTGGTCCAGATGTGGCCCTTGTAATCCCTGCACTCCTTGCTGCCGTTGGGGTTCTCCATCTATGTCCAGATGGGGATCTCAAGATTCTACCTCTTCCTGCAGATACTTTCCTCCTTCGTCCAAATGTGTCCCTTGTAATCCCTGCGCTCCTTGCTGCCATTGGAGTCCTCCATCCAGGACCAGACGGGAATCCCAAGACCACACCTCCTGCTACCCTACTTGGTCCACATGTGGTTCTTGTAAACCTTGTTATAGCCCCATCTGTAAGCCTCGATGCCGCAGTCTAAGGTGTCCTCCTCCCTCCATGGACTCCAGCTGCTGTTGTCCTCCTTGCTGTTGGTTTCCTCCCTTTGTGAACAGGTGGGGATCTCAAAATCCCATCTCCAGCTGTTGTCCTCCCTGGTCCAGATGTGGCCCTTGTAACCCCTGTGCTCCTTGCTGTCATTGGGGTTCTCCATCCATGTCCAGATGGGGATCTCAAGACCACAGCTCCTGCTATCCTCCTGAGTCCACATGTGGTTCTTGTAACCCCTGTTACAGCCCCATCTGTAAGCCTCGATGCCACAGTCTAAGATGTCCTCCTCCCTCCATGGACTCTGGCTGCTGTTGTCCTCCTTGCTGTTGGTCTCCTCCCTTCATGAATAGATGGGGACCTCCAGCTTGTAGCTCCAGATGCTGCCCTACCATCTGTTTTTATCCTTGCTACTATTGTTGATCTCCTGGCTTCAGGTGTGGCCTCCTTTCCAAGGTTCCTGCTGTGCCTCTCCTTGCTACAACTCCAAAACTGATTATTGGTCTCCTGGCTTTGTTTTTCTATGGTTGCCCTTCAGGAAGAGCCTTCAGATCCAGCAGCAGCTTCTGAGATGGCACTTTAGAATCTCAACAGGATGCAACAAATAAAATAAAAATTGAGAAGACACAACACAACTTTCAAGACAAGCAACAGATACTACCATCACTTATGTTGTTCAGACCTGGCTTTTAATGATCTTGGATTACTCGTGTTCAACAAAATACTCCATCTGCTGCTAAATACCTTTGAAAGTCAGACCCTACTCATTGCAACTTTGACCAAATGTCACTTTTCAGTCCTGTCTCCTCATTTTCCTTTATCTTGTTGATGGGGAACCTATTCCTCTCCATGTGTTTTTGTCACAGAAATTCCACCAGGAAGCTCCCATGATTATTGAAGAACATCTGGAGGGCTACAGGTTCCCCACCCCTATTGATTTATTCTTTTAGAAAAGGGAGATCATGTCAATTTTTGGTTTTGATCATAAATGGAGGAAACAAACAAACCATAAAGAGAGATGCCAAAACATTTTGTACCGTGGTTTTCAAACTGTATTGTAAAAGATCCCAGGGTCTCTGGAAGCTTATCATGAGTTCTTCAAGGAAAGTGATAGGGATTCTAAGTAAGTCAACACCTGTGAAAATTACCTTAAAGCAAGGAACAGAAATATATATATCCACCTTCATCCCTATGCAAAAATGAGAAGAACCCATCTTCTTCTCTTTCGTTTGCCCAAACACCAAAATAAATGTTGAAAACCACTGCTTTCCAAACTCAGAAAGGTGTCCCAGTTTCCAAGAATGTCCATTAACTGGAAACTAGTTGACATATAATCAGGGATAGCATGCTAAGAATTCTACCTCTATGTCAGTAGCGGGAAATCTGCTTTGATCAATAGATGTTCCTGGAGAACTAACTGAGGGGAAACATCTTAACACCTTTCTTATATGTATCTCCAGAAGGGACATGGCTGGGCCTTGTAGGAAACAGTGCTAGAAGATTCTTTGAGGTCTCTTCCAGCATGGCAAGTTATATCCTTGCTTAAATATCTCCAACTATCTTGTATTTATCATCTTCAACTGAAACTGTTTTTTCTGTATCTCTATTTCTCTGTCCTTGATTAAAGTTTCTTCTGCATCGAATTCTGTGCTCTGTGGTTGTTGTTTTTTAATCTTTGGGTTGGCATACACATCTGTAGTTGAAGAACATCTCTTATCTTCTATGTTTCTCCAATGCCAAATTGGAATGTAGCAAAGGTGGGATTCCAAATTTTACCACCGGTTCTATGGGCATGGCTTGATGGATGTGGCAGGGGGAGGATACTGCAAAATCTCCATTCCCTCTGCACCCTACTAACCTGCTTTCCAGCTCCGTTCTCCTGTGCAGGGCAACCAAAGAAGACCCAGCCGATCAGCTGGGACTCAATGGGAGGTGGGGTTGGCGGGACCAGTCAGAGGTTGTATTAGCCAATTCTTCGAACTACTAAAAATTTCCACTACTGGTTCTCTAGAACCCGTCTGAACCAGCTGAATACCACCTCTGGAATGGAGGCAAGGAAAAAAAAAACCCTGTACAGACAAAAAATTAAACTTCACCAGACACCTAAAATAGCACCGGGATTCTTATCATGGAGACTCTTGTCACACACATTGCATGAAACTGACATTTTTTCTTGGTCTTGGTTTATAGACGGTCTTAACTGGCTGACTTTGCAGGACACATGAAGCCCAGCTCAAACACACATGAAAGCTTAGCAAGTTGCATGAAACCAACATGAAAACTCTTGATTTCCAATTGTTTCAACTTCTGTAGTTCAAGAAGTGGGTACTCTGAAGGTATTTTCCTTGTACCCCATCCCATTTTTCTCTGGTGTTCATTCTTACACCTTCCATTGGCATGATTTGAACCATCTCTGTTCCCTACAGACAATTCCTCTTCATTTACTGTAGTCTACTCTACACTGAGTCAAAAAATGGTCTTCTCTTTCAGGAGGCAATTATGGCTCAACTCAAGGAGGCTCAACAGGACACATTCCCATGTGGAATCAAATATGGATCATAAATCACTGAGCTGCACAATTGTCTAGATCTTGAGGAGCTGGGATGTGAGTCATGGGGTTGGTGAATCAGAGCAGGGAGAATTCAAGGTCATCCATTTACACTTTTGGAGGTAGGCAGAAGTTATTATATGTCCTTCAACTTCTGTTTGGGTCCAGCTTGCCTTCATTTAAAATAAGAAGAGGCTCATGACCAACCTTAAGCTACTTATCTCCTACACAATATGCAGATTCTCGTAGATCCTGCTGTATTTAAAGTAAATAGGTCTGTGATGATAATTAACCGAATGACACGTTAGCCACCTCGTTTTTTGATCTGGTTGCAATTTCATAATTCAGCTGCGGAGATTTTTTTGGTGATGTACAAGAAAGCTTGAGGTTGAGATCTTTAGCATCACTGCTGGAAACTGGGAGATGCCTTTTCCTGACACTTGAGATAGAATCAGATTAGACAAGATCAAAAGTAGGCATTGACTGAGGGAATCTTATCTCATTGCTTTTCTGCCACTCAACAAACCTACACAGTTGGTAATTTTGGGGTTGTCATGAGTATATGTCTCGTGGGGAGCTGACTACTGTATGTTTCCACCTAACATCTTGGCTTTCTGTCACTACTGATGTGAGTCAGAGTAAAGTAGGTTGTGTAATTACATGTTGAGGGTTCCTTACAGGTGGTTCTTTGCAGACTTGAGGTGTGTTTTGCAGATTACAAGGAAAGGAGAGGAGCCTGCAGAATGGAGTCAACTGGGATTGGATAACTTCTCCCTTCTTGAAAACTCCAATGTTCAACATGAGCATGATAATACAACTGTAGGATTGGAATTAGGGGTATAATTCAACTTGTGGTTGTGATTTGCAGTAAGACCCATTAGTATTTGGGGGGTCCCCTTTTAACACAATTCATTTTTGATCCAACCTTAGTGGGAAAATATTTTGATTTGGTCTTCATTGGTCATTGATACCTCTTATATTTTCATGAGGACCTCATATAGTTCTGCCTCACCCAGATCTTTTAACACCCTTTTTAATTTACTCTTTATCCTTAAGCTGATCATTTTTAGACCAAATGCCATTAAAAGTGTATCACATATGGATAAACCAATGTCATTTTTGTACAGTCCATTTTCATTTTTGAATGAAACAATTGGCGAGTTCTTCAAGTGGCACTTTTTTCCCCATGATGTTCAGTTTAAACATTCAAGGTTCAGCTTATCCGCAGATGGGCTGAATATTTGAGTATTTTTTTATAAAACAGTATTACATATAATTGCAGATGAAACCATTGGTGAATAAATCAAACCTGATTTTGTATCTTGGAACCTAAAATTCCCACCTTATCTCCAAGTATAGATGATAATCTAATTTTCAAAGTCATATACTGAAGGTTAATCATGTTTGTTTGTTTGTTTGCCTGTAATAGTGAACTCACTCATCAAACGAGGATTGTTTGTTCGCCAAAACAATATAAGTGATGAAAATAATAGACGTCCCTGTATAAATAATTTTGGGATCGCAATATAGAGAGGAAAGTTTACAGGACTGGACTATGATAAAATAAAACAAAAACGTAAGACATACATTGATGTGTCAATTCTGACTGATGATGAAGTGTGAAAAACTCAAGTGGGAAGGATGGTCCACTTGCCTGGCTGCCACAGAAATGTTCTCAGCCACATTGTACCCAAAATCTCTCTCTCTCTCTCTCCCTCTCTCTCTGTTTGTGTATTGTATGTGTACTTATCTATACACTAGCTCGATTCCCATGTTTTGCTTTGAAACTATGTGATCGGGCTTAGTTTTTGAGGAGGAAAATAAGAGAAAAAATTCTGCCTCTGCCTACCAGCATCCATTGGTATTCATCTGGCTAGCATTCTGTCATTGTGTGACAGAGTTGAGGGCTGTTTGGAAACTGAAGCAGCATTTGCTATGTATGCAAGAAGGAGACAACAAGGAGCCTGGGCGTGGCTTAGCTCAACTGTTCTATACTAAAGCTGCTTGGTGCTGTGAAACAGAAACTGAAACTCATCTCCTCTGCTTGTGTTTTGCATTTGGAAGAGATTTCTTTTCAGGTGGGGAGGGGGAGTCGAACTCTTTAGCATCAGAGCGTGTTAATAATAATAATATAGGAAATACTCTAAATGCTCTGATGGTCATTTGGAAAAATCCTTTCTTAGTGAGCCCCTAGAAGCCCAGAGGAACCTACGTGCCCAATTTCAAGTTTGTAGGCTTTACAATTCTGGGTATTTTGTGATGATATGTGAGTGGCATTTCACTTTTATATATATATAAAAGATATACATGGGTCATACCATACATGCATTCTCCCTAGGGGGTGCTAAATTGAAGAAGCATCCAGAATAGCTCTGCGAGAGATGGGCAGTCTCTAAATTTGACAAATTAATAAAAACAAAGTAAAATATGTGTAGATTTAAGGCAGTCTGAACAAAGATCCATATCAGCCCCTATAAAGCCAATTCCCTCCCTTTATTTATTTATTTGTTAAAGTCATATGGCCACCTCCACTTAAACCCTGCCTTACAATAAGCCGAAAAATCCCATTAAGATGGAATAGAAAAAAATTAAGGAGCTTCTGGGGTTTATCATTTCTCTTCTTCTCCAGGTGAAACTCCCGACCATCCAAAAGCCAAAGTAGAAACCAGGTTTTTTATCATGCCTTTCTAAAGGACAATGGGATCTGGAATCCCCCATTGGTTGGTGGGAGGGATCGTTCCAGAGCTTCAAGGAATGTTTTTCCCTCTGACCCACATCCCCGCTAGAGTGTTGTCATTAAAACAATGCAGAATAAATAAGATAATAATAGAGGAGGTGGTTTGATACTGAGGTTGAGATTTTATTGCAGGAGAAGATTACTGTAAAGTGTCTGGTTCCTCACTAAGCTTGTTGGATATTGTTAAGAAGGTGGCGTGAAATGTGACCTGTTCCTCCAAGCCATATTCTTCTCGTGAAAAGATACGGTCTTGAAAACATGCAGTGGCCACAGAGATGGGCAAAAATGGGAAATGGGGTTGGGTCACCTTTCATCCTGGGAAAGAACTGGGCCATTTTTGGCAATCAGAAGGACTAAGCCTTTTCAAGTTTGATGCCTCTTAGATAAACTGAGACTACAATTCCCATCATGGTTGACTCACAACTCATTGTCCCCAAGTTGGAGAAGCCACACTTCAACATCTAAAAAGGGATAAGGGAGATGCTTGTCTTCAGCTTTTCAGAAACACTAGGCCCTCTGTGGCCACCTGTGATGGTTGCTGTATCTGTAATCTTCTGGAAGCTCCACCTGGAGTTTACCAGGGGTTGGGGCTATTGTATCTCCTGGATGGGAAGTTGCGCCTGGCTCCATAGCCCATCCGGTAGTTCCAAGGTTCGTAGCAGCTTCCTCTGTGGGTGTATCGGTAACCATAACTACAAGGTGATGTGGAACATGTATTCAAACCCCCACAATCATAGCTGTATGGCTGATAACCATAGTTGCAACCATTGCCTGGGTGACAGTAGCTGGTCCCAGTGCCATAACCATACTGGGGATAGCAAGGAGCATAACACATTGGATAACATGAGAGATAGTATGGTAGATAAGAAGAGTCAATGGATTCTGGTTGAGTGTAGAAATTCATGTTCCTGGAAGCAGAGACAGACCTGAAAAGACAGGATTTCATATCAAGTGAGCTTCATATTTTTCATCTATTTCCTTTCCTTTCTGAGCACCACCCGCAAACCCTTTGGATTGAAGAGATGGAAGGACAGGAATAGAGTGTGGTCAAATTCTGATGGAGAAAAGCCAACTGGAGACCATGGCAGGTGAGAACCATAGACCTACCTCATCTCCAAGAGGTCTCTCCCATGGCTTAGAGCAATGGTTCTAAACCTGTGTGCCAGGTTGAAGAAAGGTTGAGAGCCACTGACTTAATCTCTCTCATGACTTAGCATGAGGAAACAGAATACACCTCTCTGTTCAGGTATGTGTTTCATGGGCGATCCAGAGGTGTCAAGGGCACGAGTGTATGATTGTGTCAAGTCCACCCATGTCTGGTTCATTCTATAAACAAATTAGTTATGCAAATGTGGTTGATGGATCTCATCCTCAGCAACCTTAATTTGACCTGGTCAGATCTCCTTACTGCATTCTCCCAATCATGCCTACAATATTTCAAGTTGCTGTTTGAGAAATATGTCAGTGGCTACCACTTTTCCAGGAAATAGGGGTATCTCACAAATTCTGCACTAGGAAAAACTCAGTCAGATTAGAGTAGGGTAGAGTAGAGTAGAGTAGAGAATGGAATATATTTTTTTTAGAAAATAGAATAGAATACTGGAATAAAGAATAGAATAGCATTAGAGTTAGAGTTAGAGTTAGAGTAGAATAGAATAGAATAGAATAGAATAGAATAGAATAGAATAGAATA
>BLBF01000081.1:9828603-9848436 GCA_015471245.1 Laticauda colubrina
TAGAATAGAATAGAATAGAATAGAATAGAATAGAATAGAATAGAATAGAATAGAATAGAATAGAATAGAATAGAATAGCAGAGTTGGAAGGGACCTTGATGGTCTTCTAGTCCAACCACCTGATAAGGCATGAAATCCTCTACCATTTCACACAAATGGTTGTCCAATCACTTCTTAAGAACAATGTTGGAGCATTCACAACTTCAGGAGGCCAGTTGTTCCACTGATTAATTGTTCCAACTGTCAGGAATTATTTTTAGTTCTCTCTTCTCCTTCTTGGCTAAAGAGGCAGCCATATCCCTGGCTTGGTTATTGCGGTCAATTGCTTTGGGGTGTTTTGCTGTCCTAGAGATCTTTGTTCTGCTGGCCACTCTTCCTTTCCAACTTTTGGTCTTGGAGGACCAAGAAGGCAAAACAAAGACTTGGAACGTGGTGCTCCTAAACTGACTAGAAGAAGCAAGTAATTTAATTAAAATTTTTCGTTTTGTATTACTACAACCCAAGAATTCATAGATTGAGCCAGTTGGGCATGTTTTTTGGCAACAATTCCAAAAAGGCATATGAGCTTTTGGAAACCACACGTGTTTTCATGAAATCCTTGAAGGAAGGGAGGGGTAATTCTAATTGAGAAATATTTTTTCAAAAAATGTTGCCAACTTACCAGATGTTGGAAAACAACCCAAACCAATTTCCAAACGTCAGTGGAAGGAGAAAAGCCTTCAAACGTTGTTTAGAAAACCTGTGGACAATTAGATTCCACCTCTTAGGATTTCTGAGATGTTTCAATGGCTTTGCACATGTATTATAATTTTACTCTATGTTCAGGTCACCCAAATTGGCCCATCTATACATAAATGAACTTACATTGCACATATCTATATCTAGGTTCATTTATGTATAGATGGGCCAATTTGGGTGACCTGAACATAGAGTGAAATTGTAGGTCTATCTCTATCTATCTCTCTGTCTCTGTCTCTCTCTCTCTCTCCACATCTTGACAAATCAGGCTAATAGTTGTATATTTACTCCCTGAATGTTGAATTTTTACAAAAGTTAGTCATTTGTTCAAACAGTTCACAGATTTATTTCCATTACAACCATAATTTACCAGGCTGTTTTCCAGCTGTTGTCTGTGTCCTTCAAGCCCCCTATATTCAAAAGTTTTCATCTGGATTAATATTCAAAGGTAATATTTAAAAGGGATATAACAATCCTACAGTAATCTAAACTATTCTAAGGACATTAAGCATAGCTGCATTTGATTACTCGTCTCCCAGACACAACTGTCCATTTTTCCTGGCAGAAGGTTTTTCCCCTCTGTCTCCTTTTTTTCTTCTCCTTCTTTTAACTTACAGTTAAAATTGGAATTCCCAGTTTGGATCTCCAGATCAGATGCTTCCAGAGGTCCCATCACTATGATTCTATGTTCTATATGAGAATTGTTAGGTGCTACCCTCTACAAGGCTGGATTCGTCAATGTAACTTTATTTATCTGTGAATTACATTCCTCTTAAAATCAAAGAGTTTTATTCCTCGTGGAGTGGGGTTTTTTTTGGAGCTACAATTCTAACCGTACCTATCTTGAAGGGCACCTTGGGTGAATTAAAGGATCTGTTGAAAAATAAATATTTAAATGAAGATGCAGTGAATCAGTCCTACGATGGATGATAGCAAAGTCTCCAGACATTTTTATTTTGCAAAAAAAGCAGAGACGGGAGAAAAATATTACACAACTGGAGGTAAAGCCTTGAAATAGAGAAGGGAGGAGGACAACCAACGCTTGCTTAATAAATGTGCTTTGCCCTCCAAAAGATTGAACACATTCCTGGGAAAAACTTGTAAAAAAAAAAATGGATACATAGGAAAAAGGCAAAGAGTAGAAAGCCCCGTAAATATATATATATATTTTGTTAAAGAAATGAATCAGGCAGACTTACCAGCTTCAGCGCAGAAAGAAGGAATACTTTTTTAGTGAAATAAGTTTAGCGTCCTTATATGTCTTCCTTGGGAGCCTAAGGGGGGCATATGAAACACCCTTTGTTATTTAATTAGCTGGCAACCATTAAAAGTTCCATGTAAAACAATTGCAATTATTTTCCTCTGGAGTCAAAACAAAGAGCTGATCTGCCAACTTTTCCATCACCCCAGGAAAATTTAATGGCCAAAAATAATAATAAATGCAAACGATTAAATCAAAAGGAAGGGGGAGACAAAATAAATTTCTTTAGCAGTAGCAATGAAAGATGCGTATTGTTACTCCTATAATTTCTGGAGCATTTTCAGAAGATCACTCTGTATTAGCATAGATAATAAGGTGAGGATGAAACAACTGAATAAAGGAAGGAAGTTTAAAATGCAAATGTCCTTGCAAGAACTCGTTTTGTGCTCCAGAGGGAGAACAGTACGTGCAGAAAAGTCGCATGTGATTTAATTAGATAATGGTTGGTAATTTTAACTGCTGGTGTTTTGTTTTTTTAAAAATCATGCTGGTATTTCTGATCGTTCATCCTATTAGTGTAAAATACAGAACAAAGGAAGGAAAATATTTGAACTTCGGATATTTTTAAACAATGGACCCAGAAATTAATTTTTACTATCAGTAGATTCTGTTTAAAAGAGGTTATGGAACAAGAACAAGAGTCTCCTACTTGAGCAGGTGTTGGACTAGGATGACCTCCAAGGTCCCTTTCCAACTCTGTTATTCTGTTCAGTATTATATGACAAAACTGAGGCTGGATTTAAAAATGAGACATTACAAAATGGCGTGGAAATATATATAATATTGGACATACAAAACAAATGTATTTCTTTTCTTTACGACATCCTTACCTTTTCTATTTTTTTCTTTTTTGCTCTTTCTGGTTTTTTTCCTTTTTTTAACAATCTTTTTTTTTCTAAGCTGCTTTTTAAAAATGAAAAGCTCTTTAGAAAAAAAAAACAGCGAGGCAACATGATGAGAGTTAATTCTCCATCCCACCCAAAGTTATGAAAATATTAAGAATTTCCTGGAATTTGGTGAAGCTTATTAGCTGAGTTAGCTGCTAAACCTGATTTAAAGGCTGATGTGTTTTGTTATTTTTGGAGGAGCCGAACAAATTTTGAGAGGGTGTGGGAGATGAAATATAGATCTTCCAAAATATTCCCAGGGAAGGAGCTTGCAAAGAAGGTTGCAATGTCCATCTCTTTATGCTATCATTATCGGGAAAAGATAGATCTTTTCAGAGTTCTGTGAGAATTATTTTCACAACTCGAAGTGAGATTGAACATTTTATTTCTGTATTTTCTCTAAACAGCTCAGACCCCTTTTAGAATGATGTTCAGATAAATCACAGCCAGAAATAGATACAAAAATAAACCCATTGCTCATACTTTCAAAAGTTGGTAACTGGCTACACAGATTTCCACCCCATCATAGTAGACTATTTAGATTTAATGTTTGGTATCTGGAAGAAATCTAGTGATATAACTAAAGTGATAAAAGAGGAGGAGGAAGAGGAGGAGGAGGAGGAGGAGGAGGAGGAGGAGGAGGAGGAGGAGGAAGAGGAGGAGGAGGAAGAAAAAGAAGAAGAAGAAGAAGAAGAAGAAGGAAGAAGAAGAAGAAGAAGAAGAAGGAGGAGGAGGAGGAGGAGGAGGAGGAGGAGGAGGAGGAGGAGGAGGGAGGAAGGAGAAAAAGGAAATATGGAAGCCTCTGTATTTGAGGTCTCCTGGTCTACCTCCCTCCATCTTCTCACCATAAATGGCTCATCTGGTTGGAGTGGAGATGGTGTACCTCTCAAAAGATAGCGTCTGGGATATATTCCTAGGCATAACCCCATCTGGATATCAGATTTCTCTTGACATTGAAAGGAAGTTGCTCACAAGCCAGGCATCTTTCCACATTCAAATGTCAACAAGTTACAGAACATGTCCATCAAGAACTCCTTTTATCTTTTGACTCATCCGGCTTATCTGTGACCATTGTCATTTGCAAAGAATGAGATGACCTGATTGTTTTCAATGGCAGCTACTGTCCTCCTTCTCTATGATGCCCCAATCTTAAGGAAAGCATTGTTCAATTCCATCTTGATTTCAGGAACCGAAGCTCTTAAAGTCTTTGGTAGACTATCTTTCATCCTAGACCAAATTAAATCCCCAAAACACAAAAGTATTCTTATTCATTCAAAAAAAAAAAACAGTCATCAATAGACACATAGAGATAAACTACATTTACATACCATTCAAAAGAGAGAATTAAAACATAAACTAAGAAGAAAACAAAAAGAACCAAATATATTCTCTCCAGCAGGCAACACCCAGATAAGCAGGAATTAATACCAGTCAAACAAGCAGAAAACAGTATCCTGATCAAGGAACTAGCAAGAAAAAAAAAATACCACACCTCCATCAACACTGGTAGGACAAGCTACTGTGGACAAACAGGGAGCAAACCCCACACTCCTTCACACTGATGATGCTACCAAGTTGGTTAATGAGATGTCTGCAAGCAAACAGCCAAGTTCAGATAGCACTCCACAGTTCAACTCTAATTATTGATATTATCTCCTATTTCAATCTTTCTTCTTCCTTCCTCCCTCCCTCTTTTCATCCATCCACCCATTTCCTCCTTAGCAGCAAAACAAACAAACAAACAAACTCAATGCAGGAAAAAGATTTGGGGTAGGGGCTATCTGTATTGTTTATCCTAACTGATAAATAATCAAAGGAATCCCTATTGGATATTAAAATTTCTTGGAAGAAAGCTAAGCAGATTGCAAGCGTGAGAGCAGTGAAAAGAAAAACCACTTCTGGATCGGGCCTATCAAAATGCAAATACCTGGCCAGGTTAACACCATGGACTGAACTATGGTTAGCTAAACCACTGTTTCTTGAACCAACCTCAGCTGTCCTAGTTTGTTGGCCAAAAAGCTAAGCCATAATCTCTATCTAATTTCTGCTCTATCAAATGCCCCCCCTCCTTTTAGCGCAAGTTTTTTGGTGGTATAGATGTTAACTGTTGATAAGTCTCCAAGCTGATGGAATTTAAGCAGGAGAGCATCTTGGAACTGCCTTCCTGACTAAAAGGAGAAAAAGAACATTCTGCATATTTGGTCCCAAATATATTGGGAGAAACTGGTTTTATTGCAAATGAAGTATTTTGTTCCAGAAGAAACAGATCATGCTAATTATATTTTATAATGGTCTCAGAAGGGAGAGACAAGTGTAGAGAAGGAAAATGAAGATGAATCCCAATATAACAAAGTGGAAAGATCAGATGCAACAAACTGAATGAGAACAACAGAATATAACATTAATTGGTCTCTGGACTAATTTATGATATTGTAGTCCTCAGAACAGGGAGGTGGATTTGGAAGCATTTTGCGCACACCTGCAAAACATAGGAGATTTGGAGAAAGAATACCTGGCATTGGAGCCAACCAACTGCTTCTTGAAAACTTTCACAGAGGGAGAACTTGCTACCTTTTCAAATGTAGTCAGATATGTAAGATATCGGCATACAAATTTGGAAAATGTTTTTTTGGGGGGTGGGGAAGCCAGATAATATCCTTACCTCTGTGAATGTGTCAAAAGATTGAATCATGGTAACTGGACTACATTTTGTTAATGAGAGGTTTCATTGCTGATCTTCTGTTGGTACATTCCAACAACTCTCTGACTCTCTTCCTAGATAATTTTGCTCTGACAACTTATTTTCCAAAGCAACTTGGAATTAAGGAGAAACTTCCTAATAGTGAGAACAATTAACCAATAGAACTGCTTGTCTTCAGAAGTTATGGGGTGCTCCCTCAATGGAAGTTTTTAAGAAAAGACTGGCAGCCACTTGTCTAAAATGGTACAGGGTTGGACTAGAAGACCTCCAAGGTCCCTTCCATCTCTATTCTATTCTGCTGAAATTGCTTGAATGAGCATCGGATGTCTCAGATTCACAAAGTTTGCTCCAGTTGCCATGACACTTTTAGCCTGGGTGATTGACATGGCTTCTATGAACAATTTCTTACATTGAATGGATTTAGTTGTCCCTTTCCTGGTTTAGCTAAATTAATTTTTAGACTTGAATTTTAAAAAAAATTAAACAGGGGGGATTAAAAATTTGGAGGAAACCAAAGAACTGGTAGGAATAACTTGTCATAAAGGGAACAATACCAATCCAGCATCCTAGATGGAGAACAACATGTTTGCTTCATCCTGAAGTTCATCAGATTTGTGATTCATTTTAAATTCAGTTGTGGGTGAAGTAATGTTAGTGTGCAAATTCTCGCTAAAACTGAACAAACTGCTGTCTTGTCCTGATGCCAAACTATTACCAGATTAACTAATTTTTTTTATGAGTCAAAGGGACACTAATATGGGCAGGCCAAGGGCAGGATCGAGCTGAAATTAATGTTAATGAGAAATGAGTTAAAAATAAATTATAGGTACCCTGTCCATTCATTGCTGTTAATAGGTTTGCGAAATGATTTCCCCAATCCTTCATTCCTTGGTGTGAGCTCACAAAGTTGTGTTGAGAGGACTTTCTTGTCCAATTGGATGGAGCCAAATGAATTGATTCCATAATTCATGGGGAATTCCCCTTAACAATCCCAACTGAATTGATGGTTTGGATAAAATTGGGTTAACTCATTCCCTTCTCATGATCTAATTTAATAATTATAACAATTTATTGACCAAAACACAATGAAGTGTTTTTGTACAAACCATGGCTTATGAAGCACAAGGTCATGCAACACACTATTCCAAAGTTAAATAAAGCATGTTTTGTCAAGAAGGCCACCATATCAGTTAAATTAATATTATGGAAAGCCACCCAAGAGGTTGTATTCAACCACACAGTGATGACACCTTGGTGGCCGCCATAAGAAATGTTGGACTAAATGGACCTTCAACAATATGTTGGACTTCAGTTGGTCTTCAACCAGGGGGACAGAAGTTGCCTCCAGAAGTTGTGGATGCCCCATCACTAGAGGAGATGGAGAAGAGACTGGACAGCTATTTGTCTGGAGTGGTCTAGGGTCTCCTGCTTGAGGAAGGAGTTAGACTCCAGAAGACCCCCTAAGGTGCCTTCCAACTCTATTATTCTGTATTCTCTTCTGGTGTTAAGTCCACCAAGTTTGGTGTGGGAGTAATCCTTTGATGGAACTTCCAAACAGTTATGAAATTAAGTCCAGTCATAAACTTCCTCATGCGGAAGACAGCTGAGGGTGTTAGTTAGCATCATGCTGACTTTACAGCAAGATGCCTTTGATAAACTAATGGCTTCAAAGAAAGAGATAACAAAACAAACAATTAAAGTAATTAAGATGTTACCTGCTCAACTTATCAACATTTATAATTGAGATTAGAAAATCTAGTATGCTAGAGCTGCCTCATGATCAGAGGAGTATAAAAGGAGAAGACAGACAGGAGAGCTTCAACAGCTTAACTTGGGCTTTCCAACCCTTCTGATATCCAAGTAAGTTCTTGTAAGGAGTCTTCTTTCACTTTTCTTTGCTTGGAGACTTGGCTCAATTCTGAACTGTCCTTCTTTGAAATGTCTACTCTTGGGTATGTTGACAGAACGTCTCAAAATGAACAACCCAAGGTTGTCCCTTTTGAGAAGCTGGGTTGCCTTCTGTGGATGGAAGGCATGGATTTCCACCAGGATGTTTGATTGGACCCCTTCTAAATCATCTGATGGTGACTGAGGAATTTGGGGAGTTGGAGTCCACCCTTTCGGTTCTGGGAGGATGACAAAAGTAGGAATGTTATCGTAGAGGAATGAATGAGGACATGTGTCTTCCTTCTGAGATCTTTCTCCAACTCAACAAGGGTTCTTCTGAGCTGAAAGTGATCTCCTTTCATTGTTTTGTGTCTCATTTCAGATCTACCCATCTTCTTTAAAGCAAGATGTCCTGTTATCCAAGCCAGTCCTGTTATGATCCATGCCGTCCCAGATGTTTCTCCTCTGGAAGTATCGGGTTGGGGCATAGAACTCGCTGGAGTAGCGGAAGCTGCTATGGCAGTTCTGGCCGGGGTATCCGTTACTTACCCTCTTGTGGTTATGGTTATGGTGGTTATCAAAGCCCGTCTTACGGAGGTATCTGCTATCAGCCCATATGTTATGACGGTGGTTATGGTTATGGTTATGGCAACAAATACTGCTCACCTGTGTACTACGGAGGCTACGGTTCCAGAGGTTATGGCTATGGAAGTAGATATGGTGGTCTCTATGGCCGTCGCCAATCCATCTGCTACGACCCCTGTTATGGCCCTAGGTATCAATATGGGTCCAGACGTGGCAGCTTCTGTTGGCCCTGCTAAGCTCTGAAGAATCCACGAAGATGCTGAGTGACACGAGAAGCTCTCCAAGGGGAAGCCAAGAGGCCAAGTCTTCAGAACTTCCTGAAGGAACATATGATGGCTTGGTGCTTCTTGAAGGCCCCTTCATCATCTGCTTTTTTTCCCAAAAACATTCTTCTCCAGATCTCTGTCCTTCAAGGACTTGCTGACCTTTAAAGGTGCGTGTGAAAATGTTTAATCTCTCCTTTGATCGGCCACCTGGTCTGTACAATCTGTCTTGATGCTTATTTGTTATTTCTGCTCTGTAATAAATCAAGACGGGGCATAAAATAAAGCTTGCTTTGCATGACAGTTTTGGTCTTCTTCTCATTTTGTGATGTGATCCATATTTACTATCAGGTCCTCACTCCAGGGTGAAAGGAACAGAATAACAGAGTTGGAAGGGACTTTGTGTTCTGACCAAGACTTCCTGAGACCATAATTAAGTACATGCTTAGTTAAAACAAATCTTGTTTATTTCAACGCTGGGAATTATGTTCATTCCCAGCCTGTAGTGAGTCCCAAACAGTCCCTTGAGATAAACACCTACCTTTCTCTCCTTTGAACTGCTGCCAACAACTAAAGTGCCAAATGAACTATTAAAAAAAACATCCGAAGTACAAAGTCCACACAGAGCTTCAAGGATTAATCTGAACAGAGCAAATGACCTTGCTTCCTGCAAAGGTTTCTTCACCTTTGCCTGTCCTTTATACCCTATGGGAGGGGCAATCACCTCCAAGACTTACTCCCAAGTTGCCCCTTTTGTCTTTGTTGCTCTTGCCTTCTAGCAGCTCTGCACACATGTGCACTGGGAACAGGCTCCCCTTGTTCCTTGACCTCACTGCTGCCAGACTCCAGAGGCTCCAGAATCAGCACACAACACCCAGATGGTCCTGTATCTTGTATCAGATGCAGTTTCCTCACCTGAGTCCTCCTCAGACTCCCGGACTGGTCTCTGTTCTTCCCCACTGTCCAATTCCACTGCTGTCTGCACAGACTGCCGGTGAACCACAACACTTTGGAGGTCTTCTAATCCAACCCTGTGCTCAGGCAGGAAACCCTAAGCCATGTCTGACAAATGGTTGTCTAATCTCTTCTTAAAAACCTCCAGTGATGGAGTGCCTACAACTTCTGAAGGGATGTCGTTCCACTGATTAATTGTTCTCGCTGTCAGGAAATTTCTCCTGAGTTCTAGATTGGTTCTCTCCTTGGTTAGTTTCCATCCATTGCTTCTTCTTCTGCCTTCAGTTGCTTTGGAGAGTAGGTTGAGTCTCTCTTCATACAGACAAGAAGATCTTATCTAGGTTTCTTCCAAAAGTCCTGTTCCATTGGAGAGTCACCAAGAAATTGATGGAGAAATGGATCCCTGAAGGTTAGAATGTAACCTCTGGATTTTCCACCCTCATTTTTTCATGTGATAAGATACGAAGAAGATGACATATAGAGGGAGTCCACCAATTGCATTTGGTATTAATTAGATAAATGAAATTCAACTGAGACTTTGGTTTTGGACCCAGCTCCCTTTCAGAGAGTACTGTTTTAAGCCTAACTACAGCCCTTGGCCAAAAATATGGTGTCCTTCAAGTTTTAGATGGATCTTGAGGACAAGACTTATTATCCAAATGGTACCACTTGCAATTTGCTCATCTCAATAAAAAGCTATTTTATAGTAATAATAATAATAATTTTAATAATAAAATAATAATAAAATATTATAAAAATAATTCTATTTTTGTAGAATAATAAAGCTATTCCCCCAAAGGTGGCCGCAAACATGCTTTTTGAGAGAAGAAGACCACAATGGAGGGAATTGGAGAGCCTGAATTCAATTCTAGAGCCCTAACTTGGGAATAATGTAAACTCCAGTTTAACTTACATGCTTCCGAGAACCTCCATGGGAATGAAGGCCTAGTAGGTTGAGTTCACACAACCTGTTACACTTCCTTTCTATGGAGTTGAATTGTTCTGGGTCTAGCACCATCTGAGAATACAGACAAGGTCTTAGCAAGGTAACCAATCCAAAGAATTTGGGAACAATGGCTCTGAAAACCCCAAATATACGTTGGCCACCACATTTGCTTTGAAAACCAGTTCTGAGGAACCTGGGGGGGTTGGGTAAATGCAACCCCACAGTGTGGTACACCTCTCCTCCATATGAAAATATATAAAGAAGGTTGCAGGATTTGGGCATGGGCAGTCTAGAGAAAAGAAGGACCTAGGGGTGACATGATAATAGCCTTCCAGTATTTGAGGGGCAGCTCCAAAGAAGAGGGATTCAACTTATTCTCCAAAGCATTCTTGTCTGAATGCAGACAAGAAACAATGGCTGGAAATTAATTCAGGAGAGAAGCAACCTGGAACTAAGGTGGAACTTCCTAATTTTCAAAACAATGAACCAGTGGAATAGCTTGCCTCCACAAGTTGTGGGTGTTCTATCTCTGGAGGTTTTTTGAGAAGAGACTGGACACAACCACTTTTTAAAATGATACAGGGTCTCCTGCTTGAGTAGGAGGTTGGACCAACCAATGGGCCGAGAAAATTTTGGTGGTCCACTGAGAAATGTCACTTCCAAAGCAAGGGGGAAACTTGCCCCACCAACCCCACATGCCAGGCCTGGCCACTGGGCTGATTCTTTCCGCTTCTTTCTTCTTCTGCTTTTGGCTGCACACAAGCAAAGCAGCCGAAGTCTTTCTTTCTCTCCCCCAAACTCCACCAGAAATGAGTCTTTGGGACTCTGCAAGGCCTCCTGCTCCAAGAGGCTGCACCGGCAAAAACTCATTTCTGGCGGAGTTTGGGGGAGAGAAAGGAAGACTTTTGCGGCTTCTGCTGCTTTCCTTGCACACAGCCAAAAGTCTCTCCTCTCTCTCTCTCTCTCCCACTGAGAATGGAGCTGGAGATGGTATCCTACGATCTCAAATAAAGAATGATTGATTGGTAGGAAAACAGGATGAGGAATTTTCCCAGTGTCTCTGGTCAGCGGGATTTAAAATTATGATTTGGTGGTCCCTGAGGTTGGTGACCCCTGGACCAGAAGACCTCCAAGGTCCCTTCCCATTCTATTCTGATTGATTGACTGTTTGAAGATGGTGGACTTTGAATATCAGGGGAGAAAGTTGATATTTGGACTCTGGATGAGGCCCAGAAATAATTAATTGGGAGGAAGGGGGGTTGTAAGGTAGAAATAGCTGGTCTCCAGTCGAAATTGGGGATTGAAACAGCTTGGACAGAATTAAATAGAACACAGGTTTAACATTTTATTTAAGGGGAAAAATGCTTTGAGTCAGCCTCTTCCCAATCCTGAAATCTCCCCACCCTGCTTTGCAAAATGTTTATGCTGATCAAATCTCCCCTTCACCTCTTGCAAAGAAGCCTCACTCTGCACGTGCTCAGGTGCCCATTTTTTGTGACTCATGAATTGCACACTTAATCCTGACCTTCGGTATTTTTATTCTGAGAAGAAAAGCAAGATGTGGGGAGGGAAGAGTAAAAAAGCAGGCTGTATTCTTCAAATTCTTGTTGTTACTGTGCTCTGAAATGCAAATGCTTCATGAAGAATTCATTCACAGTGGAGTTCAAGCTCTTTCCATCCAAAATTGATCAATAAAAATTGGAAATGTCTATTCAAATGCTCTTTTTAATACCTGTTTTTCCCTATATTTTTATACCTATCCATCTAAATATCATCTAAATATAACATCAGGGTTATCATAGTGAAGTATCAGCCTGACCTCTGGTGGATTCTCTTTGTATTTCCAGATTTATTTCTGATTATTTTAAGGGTGGATTGCAGAGTAGAGAGTAGAGAGTAGGAGCAGACAGTAGAGAGTAGGAGCAGACAGGGAGATACGTTTAAACTAAAATTCATAATCCTTAAGATAGTTACTTTTTTGGAGAAAATGGTTGCCCTGAACATTTGAGAGGTGGACCGAAAAGGAATGATTGAGAATGCATCTTTTTTTTTTTGCAGGAATTATACTTCTCAGAGCTGCACTTTTAAGCACACCATGTATGCGTGTGTGCATGTGTGTGTGTGTGTGTGTGTGTGTGTGTGTGTTTTGTATGTGCCTTCCCTGTAATTACACTATTACTTCCCACATTTGCCATACAGTTCTGGGCTAAAACACTGAATAATAACGACAGCAATATGTATACTATGGAAACAACACCAAGCTGGGTGAAAAACTGCCGCTTCATTTTGAAATGGGTTTCTAGTCCTTATGGTGTATAATCCTGGCTCAGTTCAAAGGCCTTTTTGCACCTGTCCTGCTGCCTAAACTTTAGAAACTTTTTCCTGAGGTCAAAACCAGAATCTTGGCCATTTTTCATCTTCCTGCTCTCATCTTTTCTGCAAAATGACTGCATTTTCTCACAGTTTGTTTTTTTTTTTTGGGGGGGGGGGTGGAATCTTGTAGGTGCTGGAAATTTCAGCACTCAAAAAGGCAAGAGAAATAGGGAGATTGGCTGCCCTCAAATCCACTGTGTGTCTCTCAAGATCGGGTTTTCATTCCCACTTAGGTTGGTAATCCCCTATCCCAGTGGCAGCCTTCAAGTCAAGAATTTGTTTTAATTCTGGTTTCTGTAATATTATTTGGACAGTGAAGTAGGTTTCTCATAGGCGACGAGACAAAAAAGCCTCTTGTCCCAAAGCATTGGGCAACAGGTGATCAGCTGGTCCAGGCTTAGCTAATCCAACCCTGGGGTTTATAATGGGCTCACACATCAAAAAGGAGACTGGCGGATCTATTTTTCTCTAGCTGTTGACATTTATTGATGGAATGATTGATGAGGATGTTTTTAACCATGAAACTCACTCTCAGTGACTCTGGGCACCTTACACTTTACATATGCACCAAGATAAATTTGTTATGTGTCTAATCACACTTGGACAAGAAAGAAGAAAGAAAGGAAAAAAAAAAAAGAGAGAGAGAGAGAGAGAGAGAGAGAGGGAGAGAGAGAGAGAGAGAGAGAGAATAATTGTATATTTCCTGGGTCCTCTATTCCAGTTCAAACTGAGGATTGACAGAGAGAGAATCAATCAACTTTTTCTAATTTAGGTTTCGAACTGAAGTATGTTTGAATATTAGGAACTCGGGTTGGTCATTGGGCTGAAGGTTTGATCTCCGAGCTTGGCCATTTGGTTGCAAACATTTCATCACCATTCAAGGAGACATCGTTAGTTGTGCTTTGAATTGTCCTTGTCTGACAAGCACAATTCAAAGTGACAATGTCTCCTCCAACGGTGATGAAACATTTGCAACCAAATGGCCAAGTTCACAGCTCAAATCTTCAGCCCAGGTTTCAAACTCTCCCTGTTTGCAATTGTTTTGTGCCCGAAATTTAATGTGGGATGAAATTTTCTCCTGTGGGGTGATCTGTAAATCTTGTCTGTGGTTCCTACTCAGTCAGATTGGGTCTACAAACAGTCCTTCATTAACAATCATTTGTTTACAACTGGTTGTAAGTCAATATTTTGTGTGCCTTTGAAACTTTCAACACATAGTTGAAATCTGGCTGATTGGAGAAGGAAGCAGGAATGGAGTAATCTGGGTGTAACTGCTCGATCAGTGAGTAGCAATTATTTTCCCCTGGGCTAATCACAACCACCACCTCTTGCCTTTGATATTGTTCTGTCCTGAAAGTGTACTCCCTTTCTTCAGAAATCCTATCTGTGTTTTACATGCTTCTTGACTTGAAGATGACACGATAGGATTCTGGGCTCAGGCCCTGCTGTGTAAATGGGAGAACCAACCACATGGAAGGCCCTGAGTTGCGTGCTACAATATATAAAGCTTTGAATAAGAATAGAGCTGGAAGGGACCAGCCCAAACCCCTGCTCAAACAGTACACCCTATAGTATTTCAGGCAAGTGTCCAGACTTTTCTTAAAAACCTCCAGTGATGGAACACCTACAACTTCTGAAGGCAAATTGCTCTCACTATTATTCTCCTTAATTCCAGGTTACTTCTCTCCTTGATTCGTTTCCATCCATTGTTTCTCATCCTGCCTTCAGGGATTTGGAAAATAAGTTGACTCCTTCTTCTTTGTGGTAGCTTCTCAAATACTGGAAGACTGCTAGAGGAAGAATTCTTCCTCTGGCAATGGTGGACTTTGTTAAAAAAAAATGGGAAATTGGAAAAATTATTTAGAAAGTCATGCAAAGTATTCAGAAATAATCAAAACTCTTGGGAACTATTTCAACTCCTGAAGTTATTTTCATTGGTTCTTATTTATGCCTCATTTTTAGACTTTCTTTTATCTTGTAAAATATGTTCTTTGCTTGCCTCCAATGTTTAATTTTGCTTTGAGTTAATTTACATTTGAGTTCTTCTTTATCATCCATTAAAACTTCAACTTTACATCTTCAATAACTGGCATTCTGGTGTCCTTCCATATTGCCAACACAATAATGAAAAGCAGAGACACATCAGATCCATGTTATTCTTATCACAAAGAGATTTACTTAAGAATCCCCCTCTTCCCATGGTTTTAGTCAATTCATGTGGTGGGAAGCATTGGCAGATGGTTCTTGCTTCCATAAATCAAGCCAAATGCAGCTTAGTGTAAAAAGTGGATCATATCAAAGGAAAGGGTCTTTTGATGGGTCTTTTCATGGGTATACTAGTCGGTCTTTTGGTTCAGCTCATTGCTCAATGACAATAAAGGACAACATTTTTTGCTTAACATATCCACCAACCTCCGGTTTTCCATTCTTAAGAAGTTATAAGTTTGGTCAACAATAATTATGGTTGGATCTCATCGTGGCTTGGGTTTTCTCCATGCAGTTGAAAACAAAATTCATGGTTTGCCCTCATTTCTGGACCATAGAAGATCCATTAGGAGAAAGGAAGGGAGGAAGGGAGGAGAAAGGAAGAAGACGGGGCTGAAAGTTCAAGGTTGGAGATACCTAAATAGAATCTTTAATCAAGGGATTATTCATGGCTGGGTATTCCAGTTTCATAGTGGAGGGGAGCATTCTTTGAGGTTTACTCCTTTAAGGGTGGGGTAGTCTTAGTCCCACACTGGGCTTCCAGCAGTATCCATGGTTTACAATCCCTTCTTAGAACACGAGGTACTTCTGAATAAGACCTGGCTCTGGGGAAAAAATGTAGCCACTGTGTTTTGGTTGGGTGTTTCTGAACAGAGACTCACCTTCCCTGAGGCCATGGGAGAAAGACTTGATAAGATCTCAGCTGCTGTTTGGCCACAAGTCCTGTACTCTGCATTTTCCCACGCTCTTTTACATGAGCTCTTTTAATCCTTGTTTAATAAGCTTAGTTATGTCCCGGTATGGCCCATCATTAATGGGAAGGCCTGCCCAGTGTCCTTGCTATGCCTCCCTTGACCTCTTCAAAGAATGAAGAACTTTGGTTGCATGAGGACTTCCCTAGCTAGCTTCTGTTGTTGGAGACTTCCCTGGCAAACTTCTACCCATTTCCTCAGCGTTGAAGTTCCAGGAATTCTAAAATTTCAGACTTGAACTTTGGGTCCAGAGCTTTGCAAAAACCTTTATTATTGTGCCAAAAAAGAAAGAAAGTCAAAACAAGCATTTATTTCCCCTGGAGATATTCTCCATTGAGCAACACTTTCCCAGTTAAGCTCTTTCACATCCAGTTGTTTGAAACTGAACAAGAAAAGATTTAACCTGGAAACAAGGAGAAATTTTCTGACAGTGAGAACAATCAACCCATGGAACAGAAGTTGCCTTTGGAAGTTGTGGGAGCTTTATCCTGGGAGGCTTTCAAGAAGAGATTGGACTGCCATCTGTCAGAAATGGTGTAGGGTCTCCTGCTTGGGCGGGGGGGTTGGACTACATGACCTATAAGGTCCCTTCCAACTCTGTTATTCTGCTATTCTTCCTTCCTTCCTCCCTCCCTCCCTCCTTCCTCCTTCCTCTCATTCCTTCCTTCCTCCTTTCCTCCCTTCTCCATCCCTGGAGACTTCCAAGAAGAGACCAGACTGTCACCTATCAGAAATGGTGTAGGGTCTCCCGCTTGGGCGGGGGGTTGGACTAGATGGCCTACAAAGTCCCTTCCAACTCTGATTATCTGTATCTATCTGTTTAATTTCTTTTAAATGACAAATTTCTTCCTCCAGAGAAGATCTGAGATTTGTGGAGTTACCATAAAGAAGTGTCGTTTATCAATTCATGTGGTGTGAGGCACTGAATGTGTAAATGAATCTTTTCTAAATACTCAGACAGGGAGAATCTGTAATGGCAAAATGCAATGCGATTCCAACTTCCATCAACCTCGTTGGCTAAGAATGATGGGAATGGTTGCTCAGAAAGCCCAGCAGTTGCCCCTGCTGGACTGTAGAAGAACTTGATCATATAAGTTGTGTTGACCCAATCCAATACTACACTTTGGATAATCCATGAATGTAAGGAAGGAAATAGGCTGAGTAGCCCTTTAGCATCCATATTAACCTTAGGTTTCCTTCTGGTGGAATGCAAAGCTACTGTATGTGAAGAGGTGTGGTTTGTGTATGGCACCGTGCATTGGGACAAGCTAGAAAATTCGATGACCTGGGTCAACGTGGGTCATGTGAAGTCAATCCAGGTGCTCCAAGGCTGGATTCCAACCACTTAAGATGGTGTGCTAGAGAACCAAGAAAAGTAACATTTTCTTCTACAAATTTGGCTCACTCAGATGAAGGAGCTATCTCAGCCTATTGGAAGGAAGGAAGGAAGGAAGGAAGGAAGGAAGGAAGGAAGGAAGGAAGGAAGGAAGGAAGGAAGGAAGGAGAACAAAAATGGTGGAAGGAAGGAAGGAACAGAGAAGGAAGGAAGGAGAACAAAAAGGGAAGAAGGGAAGGAGAGAGGAAGAAAGGAAAGAATAAAGGAAGGAAGGAAGAACAAGAATAAGGAAGAAAGGAAAGAATAAAGAAGGAAGGAAGGAGAACAAGAATGCTGGAAGGAAGGAAGGAATTTTAAATATCCTTAAATTTAGGTGGATTTAATGACTTGCAAGCCAACTGGCTGGAAATGTAAACACAGTATTCATTGGCTTCTTTAATTTCTGGAAATTATTTATTTCTTTTCAGAAGTATCTCCTGTATACTATTTCCCAAGTCACCTGACATTCTGCAATAAGCAGGATTTGGTAGCCCTTAAAAATCTTGGCCCAAGGCCCATCTTCTTAACAACCTTGGAAATACCAGCTTGGTTTTTCTCTCCCCTTCTTGTTCTTCCAAAACAGGCACCCCCACCCTCAGGCAAAACTCTCCATGGATTTTGCCATCAGCAGTATCTGTTGGTGTTGGGGAGGGAAGTCTAGCTGCTTCAATACATTTCCAGCAAGAGAGAGAGATTGGTGAGTCCCTGAAACTTAGCTCTGGTTCTATTGCTGCAAGAGAAAAGTTTGGACATCAACTTTGGCACCACAATAGAAGTGGTTTCAGTTGTTGCAAGATCAGCCCGTCTTCAGGGTGTAACATTTCTGGATTGATGTAACCTGGTGTAGATAATCCAATGGATGCCAAATGGCCAGAGAGGTAAACAAAAATGATTTGATAATTTGTTTCATCTCTCCTCCTGTCCTCTCATGAAGAAAGGCCTGTGTGGGAGAGGGGTTGGCACGCCCATCTCCCACCCCATACAAGGTCAGGAGGAGCGTATAAAAGGACTTGAAACACAAGACTTTGCACAGTAAGCATCCACCTTCCTATCACCTTTTCCGTTCTGTTTCTCCGAGAACCAGGTAAGCTAAATTCAAATCCATCCCTTCTGCAGGAGTTGGGTTGGCTTTCTCCATGTCTCTGTTTGCTCCATCGTCCATGGAGTTCTGGCTGTGTGCATCTCTCCTGCTCCATGAATTTTTTATGGTGGGGTTTAAGAGGTTTACCTGGGACCCCTTGTGAAGAACATCAAGAGATCCCAGGTGGGTTGATCCAAAGTCTCTCCAAGAGGCTGCATTTGGAGGCTTCAAGATTTCAAGATCTTTTCAGTCCCACTTGTTGCATCTCTGATTCCATCCCTCAAATCAAACCAAATCAAGCTTTATCATGGTCCATGGGGAGGGTAAGTCATAGTTTTGCCTGTGTGCATTTCTCCTGCCCTTGAAATATATATGGTGGGGATTAAGAGGTTCTATGTCCTAGTGAAGAACATCAAGAGATCCCAGGGGGGTTAGCTCAGAAGTCTCTCCAGAAAAAGAGAAGAAGGAAGGAGAGCAGATGAAGGAAAAGGAGGAGGATTTGTGGGGTCCTTGAAGTTGTTTGAGGTTGGTTCTTTCCTTGCCTACATTTCATGACCCAGCTAGGGAACATCATTAGTTCTAGAAGGGAGTAGGGTTTGCAAGGAAGAGAAGGAGAAGAGGAAGAAGGAAGGAGAACAAATGAAGGGAAAAGAGTAGGAGGAAGAGAAGAAGAACTGGGGAGGGATTCCTTGGTGTTCTCGAGCTTGGTTGTTTCCTTGCAGACATTTCATGATCCAACTAGAGGACATCATCTGTACTAGAAGGGAGTGGGGTTTGCTCCACTCCATTTGTACAGTGGGAGTGGGAGTTTTGTTTTTCTCCTTGGCAAGGCCTCAGTTGGGTGTTGTTTACTCTCTGATTATTAATCCTCTAGCTCCCCTTCCCATTTTAAGTAACAAACCCATTGCTACTTCTCACCCTTTCCATCTTGGTCTTCACTGCTCTCTCTCTCTCTCTCTTTTTGGTATCATCTGCCTTCCAGAACACTCCTAAGATGTCTTATTGTGGGTCCGTCTGCCATGTGCCTTATGCTTCCAATAGCGGATCCTGTGCGCTGGTCTCATCATATGGATCTGGCACCCTCACCGGTCTTGCCTCCAATTACTACACCGGGGGCCATGTCAATTGTTCCAGCCAACTCACTGGATCGGAACTCATCATCCAACCTCCAGCTTCCGTGGTGTCCATCCCAGGTCCCATTATATCATCCACTCACGATCCAGTCTCTGTAGGCCAGGTGACACCATGTAGCTACACTCACCCGCTGAACTCCTATGGGGCGTACGGCCGGCTTGGATACTGGGGCTACGGGAACTACGGGAACTACGGAAACTACGGAGGTTGGAGAAGGTACAGCCGCAAATGCCTGACGTACAACTGAGAACTTTGTGAAGGGTTGACTTCCCACGATGTGGAACCACCTGGAAAGGAAAATGAGATCTCTGTTTTGGTCTGTTGTGTTGTTCTCGGTGTACATGATGCTTGCTAGGTTCTTCCAGCACCATCCTTTCCAGTTTGCGCCGAAGGTAGAGATGGTGTGCTACTAAAGCTGGAAAGTTCTCTCCCCAGGTTTTGCTCCTCCTTTACTCATTTCAAATACACTGTTTGTAACTTTGAAGAGCTGTGGAAAAAAAAAAAAACCCAACAGAACAATGTTGCCCATTTCTGCCTTGTGTACATTGTTCCTGAGCACATGTATCGCCTTCTGATCTCACACTTTCATAATAAAGCTTATTGCAGCATCATAACTTCTATTTCTATTTCTCTCTCAATATATATATATATATATATATATATATATATATATATATATATATATATATAT
>BLBF01000081.1:9853436-9873145 GCA_015471245.1 Laticauda colubrina
AAAGTCTCATCAAACTGCCCCAAATTACTTTAATGATGGGAAATAAAAAATGAATTGAAGACTTGGTTTTGTCAGACTTATGTGACATGATTGTCATTTTGATCTTATCTTTGCTTCCCCTTGTCTTCTTGTGTTCTTTCCATAGAGATAAATGCACTTTATGTGTAGCCTTGCCAAACACAAAGCAGCGTTCATATAGTTTGTTTATGATTTCAAATTCCAAAATTCCATTCTATTATTAAATTGCTACCGACATTTCTTCTTTCTCCTCATCCCTGTTGCATCATTCAGAATAATTGATCTGACTTTCTATAATCTCTCACAGTGTTATTCAATAAAGATTGTTTTTATTTTTAATTCAGCCTGTTCGTTCAGAGGAGAGGGTTTGGAGAGAAAGGGAGAGGGGGGGGGGGGAGGAAGAGAGGAAACTATGTATGAAGTCTTCAAAGAGTGGTTGGATGATCAACTGTTGGATGTGTTGCAGTAGATCCTGTACAGAAAAGGAGTAAGAATAAAGAAGTCCCTTCCAACTCTGTGATTCTCGGAAAGAAAGATGGGATATGCCCATTCTGTTAAGTCATATTAACTCAGGATTATCAACAAACCATCGTTAGCAGGGCTTGGGAATCTGTGAACCAAACAGTAACTGGTACTATGATTCCTGTTCTCACCACCACACCATCCCCACCACACAGCTTGATTGCTACACTGTACTCAGCATGGGGCTGCCCTTGAAGACGGTTCCAAGAGTACAGAATGCCAGGCTGCCAGTAGGTTGAACATTAAGCCTTGATCACCATATGGACCAAAGTCTTCTGGACTGAACTCCAAGCCCAGTTTACAATCCTGGGCGATGGAGTTTAGAAGAGCCATCAAGAACCATCTCCTCCCAAAATAATTCCATGGGAACAAAGGGACGGTCTTGGAAGTCCTCTGATCTTCATACCCCTCCAAATGTGCTCTAGAACACTTATGTTTTCATGGCTCTTGGAAAGCTTACTAAAGTTGGGTTGGTTGAAATATTTGGGACAAACATCTTTGGAATGAAGGCCATCATGGAGAAGGTTGAACACTGAGGTTCTGGAGCTGATGTTCTAATGGTGATGGCATCTTCAGGATGCTTTATCTTCCAGACATTACTGCAGAGTAGATTCAACCCAGAGCAGGGGTTCTCAGGTACAAAGTGAGTGTGGGTTACTACTAGTTTTCAACAAGACCTTGGGAATATTACTTTTTCCATTTTCCCATGTATTGGGTAGATTTAAGGATACCTCCAGGGTCACAAGCTCTCCACCTTGAAGTCAAAGTTATCCGTGAGCCTCTGTGCTGATTCAAGGAAAAGATACCCATTTTTGGCGGAGTTGCTACTGAGAACAACAATCTAACTATGATCAATCTAACTTCATCTCCACCTGTGGGTGTTGCTCACTTCCATGATCAGATAAAGAAAAACATTTGGCTTGAGGTCAACAAACTTGAAAGGGAGCACAGAAGAAATAGTTTTTGTTTTATTTATGATGACAAGATTATTATGCCTTACAATGGTGATGCGACATTTGTGCTGAATGAAGTCCTTTTTTTCTCTTTTAAATGCCGGAAAAGAAAATTGTTGGAAGTCAAATGAAGTTTTATGAGCCCCAACTTCCTGGGGACGCCATCCAAATTATATAAAAGCCCTCTTTGCTCTCTGTAGTGCCATCAGCTTCTGGTTGACTCTCCTGTCTTTTCTCTCTGAAGCAGGTAAGACTGTCTACTTCAAGAGAATCCCTCCTGGTTGCGAGCAGATGAGGTAGAGCTTCAAGCCAGAATCTGAGATTCTGCAAGATTTGGACCTCATCAGGGGCTAGAATGCTTCTGAATGCTTCTGCTTTCAGAACCAGCTTCACCCTTTCTATTTGAAGGACTAGGATGGGCTTCATTTTGAATTTTTCTCCTCTCCTTCTCTATTTGAGCTTCCTATCCAAAGAGTTTATGGTTAGGATACCAGAAAGCCATCAGTTCTTTTTGAGATAGCTTGGATGGTCATGCTTATAAAATCCAGGTTGAGGGTCTCCAGTTAACTGATAACAAATGATTGAGGGTCTCCAGTTAACTGATAACTAGAATGAGAGATTGAGACCCAACCTTGACTTCTTACTCAGAGGTCAGTTGAGAAGTCCAGAACTAATCTTAATTTTGGAGAGGGTGAAACGAAAAAAACTGGGAGGACTTTTTTCCTGATCTCCTTGAGATTTGGCCACCAGTTGGCCAAAAAGAGAAGCACATAAGAACATTGAACTTAAACAAAAGCATATGGCTCAGAGTTAATATTGACAAGACATTTTTATGATTGAAGAAGTCAGGAGATATATAAATGCAGATTCATATCAAAGGTGAAAACAATGGAGCCTTTGGATTTGATGTTACATTGTCTCTTGTTTCTTCTAGAACTTTTTTCTTTTGACTTCTCACTGTAGTCAGAAGTCATTTGATCAAGGACCATCATGTTGGGTCCAAAGTGGGCTTCCAAAAGAAGGAGAGGTTGAGGGAAACTGAAGTCTTGTCTTCAGTTGTTTTTCTTCTTCTCCCTTCTAATAAAAAAGGGTTGATTTTCCAGCCTCCCTCCCTCCAAATTTCATGGCTCACCCTAGTAAATCACTGGGTTATTTTTATGTTGGGGAAGCCTATCTTGAGAAGATTAGTTAGTTCAACTTAATTCTTGATCCTGTTGAAGTATTTGCTGGTTGAAGGATGAGGTGAGAGATAGAATGGGGAAGCTGAATGGAATGCAATTCTCACGATGTCTCCCCACTTGTTTTATACTAGACTCACTTCACAACTCAACACAATGGCCTACTGTGGACCTGCTTTTGCTGTACCTTCCTGTGCCTCTGCCCCAGTTATTGGCTTTGGATCAGATTGTTCCAGAGGTCTTGGTTGGGATCTTGGCTGTGGTCTGGGCTATGGCTATGGCCGTGGTTTGGGCTATGGCTATGGAGCTGGTGCCTTGGCCGAAACCTCAGGAAGCCTGGGCACCCTGGCTGGAGTCATCCCCTCCTGCATCAACCAGATCCCAGCATCCGAGGTGACCATCCAGCCTCCTTCTTCCGTTGTGACCCTCCCTGGTCCCATCCTCTCCGCCAGCTGTGAACCCGTTGCCGTCGGAGGCAACACCCCATGTGCCCCCGGAGGGCTGAGAAGAGGCTGGGGCTATGGAGGCTGGGGCTATGGAGGCTGGGGCTATGGAGGCCTTGGCTTCAAGGGTTATGGTGGTCTTCTTGGGAAAAGGTACCCATGGAACCGTAGAGGAAGCATCTGTCTGAGCCGTCGTGGTAGCATCTGTCTGTAGATGGATGACATTGGCATGGAAGATCCCTCTTGATACAACAATGGCGTTGGATTCATTCCTCTTGTTGGGTTTCCTCACCTTTGCTTTAAAATGCTCAGGTTCCCACTTCCTTTGCATATATATGTGTGTTATATATAAAACATACCTTCACCAGCTCTTGCGTGTCCCTTAACGTTGCTTCTCTCTGTTTTCCAATAAAATCAAATGTGAATCATTTGAAACCCACGTCTCTGTCTTCCTTTGATCTCAATTCTCTCTAGCATGGGTTGCAGTGAATTAAATTCCCATGAGGACATGGATCCTTGTCTTTAAAGCCATGACTATCTTCAGACCATCCAAAGAACTTAAGAAGAGCTCAGATGAACCAAGTCAAAGTCCTTCTTAATCTAACACAGGGGTCTTCAAACTTGACAGCTTTAAGACTTGTGGACTTCAACTCCCAGAATTCCTCCTCCAGGCATGTTACCTCAGGAATTCTGGGAGCTGAAGTCCACAAGTCTTAAACTTGCCAAGTTTGAAGACCCTTGGCCTAACAGTTGGTTTCCGCCAAAGGTCAACCTTTTTGGTGCTTGCAAACAGACATCATAGCATATAAAATAGAAGATAGAATAATAGAGTTGGAAGGGACTTTGGAGGTCTTCTAGTCCAACCCCCTGCTCGAGCAGGAGACCCTATACTATTACAGATAATTGGATGTCCAGTCACTTTTTGAAAGCCTCCAGAGATGGATCATCCTCAACGTCTGAAGGCGAGATGTTCCGTTGATTGTCTGTGGAGATTCTCGGAGAACCGAAGAAGCTTCTTGGATGAGATGTGAAATGTCTTCAAAGAAAAACCAGAAGGCCCAGTTGCCTCTTGAAAAAGCACTTTGGATTCCATTGAAAGGTTCTCACCTTTAGGAAATTTCTAGGTTGCTTCTCTCCAGGGTTAGTTTCCATCCATTGTTCCTCCATCCATTGTCAGATCCCATCGCTTGTTCTGCAGACATATGTCTTTCATGCCACCACACCCCATCCCTGAAAGTAACTTTGAACTGTCAAGACTAATAGCTCATGGTCGCCTTCTCCTCCATGGTGGTTTCTACTTCCCTTTTAAAACAATTAAATGGCCCATCACCAGATTATGCCATCTTCTCTCTTTCTCTTAACAGGACTCTTAGATATGTCCCTGAATGACCTAGCTCATTCAGACAAACAGGTTTCTGGTGAATTTCACCATCAGTTGGAAATATTTGGATGAACCTCTCACAGAAAGAAATGGCCAAATAAATCATAGAAATTTGCAGGAGAGGGGATCTCTTTCCCAGGGAGAAAAGACATCATAAAGCTCAAGAATCTTTGGTATATGCAGAAATAAAGAGAAGGCAGACATATCCCAACAGTTCACAGGGCATCTCTAGTAGTTATGCAAATAAGTATTTTAGTATATATATATATATGTATATGTATATGTATATGTATATGTATATGTATATGTATATATGTGTGTGTGTGTGTGTGTGTGTGTGTGTCTGTGTCTGTGTCTGTGTCTGTGTCTGTGTCTGTGTCTGTCTGTGTCTGTCTGTGTCTGTGTCTGTGTGTGTGTGTGCTGTTCAGCTTCCTTCGGGTATTATCCCACGTCATTGTAGTTCTGTTAAAGTTGTAGCAACGTTTCAGCAGAATCTCATCTGCCATCCTCAGGCTTCTGTATAGAGTTAGTTCCTGGTTTCAAATTTGAGGCTGGTCCATTCTGATTGGCTGGGAGCCTGGATCTGTGTTCATTGGACTTGGAGTTTGATTGATTGGTGTTTCTGGTTTCTTCTGTCTGTTTTGTGGCTTTGATTGGCTGGCAACACTCTGTTCTTGTGTTGGAGGCTTTCAGTGCAGCTTGGCTATATATATAGTTTACAACTGTAAATATATACACCTCTCACATCCCAGATACAAACTGTTTCAGCTCCTTCACTCAAAACAACGCTATGGAACAAAACAACACCAAAACACAAAGGACCGTTTTTTTCCCGAACGCCATCACTCTGCTAAACAAATAATTCCCTCAGCACTGTCCAACTATTTACAAAGTCTGCACCACTATGACAAACTAGGTAACATCATCAGTTCTAGAAAGAAGTTGGGTTTGTGGAGAGGAAGAAGAGGAGGGGGAAGAGGAGCTGGAAGAAAAAGAAGGCACTGTCCACATCTCTTCTAAAGATAGAAGACATTTAGGAGAATTAAAAATGTATTGAGTTAGGGGGTATCTTTGTATCTCTATTGAGAGCAGGAGGAGGAGGATGACTATGGGGTTCTTGATGCTCTCTGAGCTTGGTTGCTTTCCTACAGATGTTTCATTACCAAACTAGGTAACACCATCAGTGCTTGTCTCATTATTGTCTTTCATTCATTCAATTACTCATTCATTCATTCCTTCATTCAAAGGAACCACAACATCTGGCCCACACAAAAGGTCAGAAGGTCATCTGATTGAGCAGGGGGCTGGACTAGAAGGCCTCCAAGGTCCCTTCCAACTCTGTTATTCTATTAACTTCCTTGGGAACTCCAGAATATTCCATGAACCCAAGAACCTTCTGTTCTTCTTCTGGATGCTGTTCATCCAGCTGTTCTAACAAAGCTTAGCTTCTTACACAAATGTAGCAGCTACATCATTCCTTGACCAAGCTAAGATATTGTGTAAATGTGGTTTCTCCACCAACATGGTTTTTCCACCAATAGCTTGGAGGAAGGAGAGTCCCCTCCTATTTTTAGTGTATGTCTTGTGTGTTTTGAGGTACAATGCCCACAAGGAGGCATTGTGTGACCAGTTTCATCCGTTTTGGCAACCTTCTTTTGAGAATTCAACTCATTCATGTTTTAGATGACTATATATGAATGAATGGATGACTATATATGAATGAACCTTCATAGGACATCTAGACCTTGCATATTACACCTGTTATTCTGCTCATAGCTTTGTGCTCTAGCTCATAGGCTATAGTTCATGAATGTGTTCCATTTCCTTCCTTTTATGGAGCTGAAGAAAAATCTGATGTAGACAATACCTGCAGTTCCTTTGTCCTGTTCTCATAAGACACATCCTCAGGCCCCTTGTCCTCTTCTTCTGAACTATCTCCAGGCTAAATATCCGTCTGGAGATGTGGTACCCAGAACTGTTCTCCAGGTGGAGTCTCAAAATACAGGGAAGGAGAACCAGATGTCAGCCTTGGAAGCAGAGGTGGTATTTATCAGGTTTTGACCAGTTCTGGAGAACCGGTAGTGGAAATTTTGAGTAGTTTGGAGAACCAGCAAATATCACCTCTGACTGGATATTTTACAGTATCCTTCCCATGCCACTCCCACCAAACCATGCCCGTAGAACTGGTAGTAGAAAAAATTGAATCCTACCACTGCTTAGAAGCCATATTTTACTTAGAAGCTTTGAGGCTGCCACATTCAGTGCCTGGGAATTTGGGAAGGGAGATTTCATAGAGAGGTGGAAGATTAGACTCAACAACATTCTTTGCCCTGCACCTGGAGGGGAGCTTGTAGAGGAATGTCTCCAGTTTGCGACAAAGATTTGATTGGCCCATGTGATGGACTGATGGATGCAGGGGATGGATCTTTTGAGTTTCTTTTGGGGAAGGAAAAACCCAGAGTTCTCAGATTTGGGTTTTCCCACATGTGCCAATATGACAACTCTAAATAAAATGGAGCTTTGAGAAAATGCCTGACTTAGAGTTTGTTGGTTTGGAGTTTGTGAATTGGAATGCTGACACCAGAACTGTGATAGTCCTTGTAACAGCCTTGACTGAGGCCCGGCCCAGTTTATATGGATGAATGCAAAGGGCAAACCCAACCAATGATCTGCTCCACCCACCATGGCTTAATCATCATCAGGGGAACCTTGGCCACTCTTCTCTTTTCACCTTTACCCCACCCAGGCACCATGGAGAAGTCGTCACCCATCTTCAAATGACAACCAAGGAGAACCACAAGTTTGCAATGCAGAATGGTTTTTTTATTAAAGTGCCAAGAAAACATTGGAAGAAGCCATCGAGGATTCCAAATAGTGCAAAGAAATGAAGACCTCCTTTTTAGACAAATAATTTTAGAGGAAATGAGGCCCTAGATGTTTGGAGAGCGTCCTTCGTTCATGTGATGTCCTTGACCAATCAATTTGGCAGGGGGCTAATTTCACAGGAAGGCACAATGCTAACTATTGTTGGAATATCAAAGAAGAATACAAGTGGTGAAGTAACTCTAGAGTAGATGAAAGAGAGCTGTGAAAGCTAAATGCAGGCCCATGGAAGGCCCACACCTTAGCCAACCTTCTGAAATCCGTTTTGGTCAGGGAGAGTCCGGGTTAACTTAACAAGGGTTGCAGGGAAGAGTGCAGATGCTCCCTCGGCGACCGAAACGCCCCAGGCGGCCTCCATAGTAGCCACCGTAACGTCCATAACTTCCAGCAGCACATGGGGTGTAGCCTCCAACAGCGACAGGCTCACAGCTGGCAGAGAGGATGGGACCAGGGAGGGTGACCACAACTGAAGGGGGCTGGATGGTCACTTCAGATGCTGGGATCTGGTTGATGCAGGAGGGGATGACTCCAGCCAGGGTGCCCAGGCTTCCTGAAGTTTCAGCCAGGGCTCCAGCTCCATAGCCCAGTCCAAGACCTCTGTAGCCATATCCCCAAGGTCCACATCCAGATGACCCAAGTCCGACAACTGGGGCGGAAGCACAGGATGGGACAGCACAAGAAGGTCCACAGTAAGGCATGCCTGGTGATAGGACTGAAAGAAGAAGGAGACAGTGTTGATGTACACCAACCAAGGGTGACCAAAAGGAATTGTGGAAGAACATAGTTATGGTATCCCATCCAGGAGTGGTGGGTGACTTCCAAAGTCAGTAAAATTAGGGATCTTTTGAATTATCCATTTGGTTTAATTTAACTGGTCTGTGAACGTTTGAAGCTCTTTTGGCATTATACCATAGCATCAGTTTTCTAGATCCAATGTTCTAAGAAATCAACAATCCCCAAGTCTACTTGGCATAGGAAGATCCAAGTCCTCCAAATTCTAATTAGTCTACTACACCAACTTTAGATGTTCTCCAATATTTATACATTATATTTTCATTCTCTGAGCTTTATAGCACGTGTACACCATCAGAATCTCCCATGTTAGAACCTAATGCAAATGTAGTGGTAGCACCAAAACATATCCTATCTTGCGTTCTGAATTACCCTAAAATTGGAGGTGTTTGGTTGGGTTTGAGAGCATCTGAGGATCATTAAGAAGCATTGGAATTTGTAAACTTTAAGGAATAACTAGGCTCATCGAGGGCTGAAAGAAAGATACTCTTCAACCTCTTCTCCAAAGCAGCAGAAGACAGAATAAGTAACGGATGAAAACTAATGAAGGAGAGATTCAACCTGTAACTAAGGAGAAACTTCCAAACAATGTGGACAATTAACCAATGGAACTGCTTGCCTTCAGAAGTTGTGAATGCTCCAACACTGGAGGTTTTAAAGAAGAGATTGGACAGTCATTTGTCTGAAATAGTTTAGGGTCTCCTGCTTGAGCAGAAGGTTGGACTAGAAGACTTCCAAGGGCCTTTTCAACTTTGTTATTCTATTATTCTGATACTGATTATAATTGTTCAGGCTGAGCTCAGTTTCTGGTGGCTATATGGCCAGAATTGCATAGTTTTCATGACAAAAAACCCAAAAGGACTTGTCACTGCTTTTCTCCTGAGTGTCATTCCAACTTTCCAGTCTAGCCTACAGATTCCATGGTGGTGTCCCACCATAGATTCCCTGACTTAATTCTGTTTAGCCTTCCAAGCAAATTCAGACAGACAGATTCTACTACCCAAGTCTTGAGTATTCCAAAGCTGTCAATAAACTTTCTGTTTCCTACAAAGGTAAGAGAGATCAACTTACCTGTTCCTCTCAGGAGAAGAAGGCAAGAGAAGGCGAAATGTGAAGCTGTTGGAAATCCTGTGGAAGACTGGTGTTTTTATACTGTCTTCCTAGTGTCCCAGTGAGCGGACAAGAATGCATTCACTTCACTAACTGGTAATTAATCACCATTAAAATCTGCTGTTCCTGTCCTTTGAAAAAAATATTTTAAAACCCTGAAGGCATTCCATGGAAAAGATTCTGCTGTTGTCAGCACAGGATAACACAAATGGCCTAAAACATGTTAGATAATTTGCTTCCTTCCTTTCCTTTTTACTTTTTTACAGAAGCTTGCAACTTTCAAGATGGGAAGTGGAATGTAGGGAGAAGATTGAGATTTGCAAATGGGCGAAAACTCTGTAGGACCTTTCAGTTGAATCTGAGAGCAAACAATGAGATTGAGTTCCTTTATTTATCATTCCTCATGTATCACATCTAGCCTCCTTAGTTTTGACCATGGTTTGTTGAACAAACCACAACAGGTTCTCAGTTGCCTACCTGATTTTGTGTCAGCCAGTGGGTCATGGTTAAAAGGACGTTGTAGAATTATCAGGTCAACAAAGCTTTGGAGAACCACTTCCAACAATGACCATGTAGTTGCAGATAGGTCAATGTTCACATGTATTATGGAGTGCTGATCCTTCATTTTCTGGAGAAGTACCTGGCCCACTGTAGAGAAATACACCATATCCATGAATGTCCATGTTTCTTTGTTGTGTCCCAGTATAAAGAGTCCCATTTGGAAGCTAAATTTGGATGATCTGGAACTTGCACTCTCTCTGAAGCCATATTCACACAACAAACTCCATGTAGAATAGGGTTGCTTAGGTTTTGGTTCTATGTGCTGAACAAACTTAGATGCTCTGACTGACCAATCAATTGACAGAGTGTGTAAACCCCAACAATTGAGACCCAGTTCATAGATCAGGGTCAAAGAAGCCATAATTTATTGGAATGAGTTTTAACAATAATGATATGGGATGCTATGTTTTGCAAATGATTGTGCAAGCACATTAATGTAGAATCCTGGTCTGATACTAGAAGGAAGGTGGAACCATTATTTAAAACCTACCAGCTCCATTCACACAATCAGTTTCCTGAGCGCTCACAATACATATAACCTAAATGAACTTCATCAGCTGGAATTTTTCAACATGCCAACACAAAAGTCCTCCCCACACTTAACACTAACCTAGTCATAGAATAGTGGAACAATCTTGAGGAACATCTAGTCTAACCCTCTTCAATATGAAGAAAAACCAATTAAACCAGACCTGAGAGGTGGACGTCCAGCCTCTTCTCAAAAATTTTCAGAGGCGGAGGACCCACAAAGAAATGTGTTGGCGTTCCAAGTAATGCATCCATAGAAAACAAAATGTTTTATTGGTGTACAGAACTGACCATGAAAATTCTAGATGGCCAGCTGGGGAGAAAAGCTATGACAAATCTAGACAGCATACAAAAAAACAGAGACATAACCTTGCCAACAAAAGTGCATATAGTCATGGCTATGGTTTGCCAGTTGCAATGTATGGCTGTGAAAGCTGGACCATAAGAAAGGTTGAGCACCAAAGAATTGAGGCCTTTGAACTATGGGGCTGGAAAAGACTCCTGTGAGTCCCTTAGACTGTGAGGCGATCAAACCAGTCAGTCCTAGAGGAGATCAAACCTGACTACTCTTTAGAAAGCCAGATCCTGAAGATGAAACTCAAAGATTTTGGCTACCTAATGAGAAGGAAGGACTCCCTGGAGAAGAGCCGAATGCTGGGAATGATGGAGGGCAACAGAAGAAGGGGACAACAGAGAAGGAGGGGGCTGGATGGAGTCATGGAAGCAGTCAGCGTGAGCTTAAATGGACTCCAGGGGATGGTAGAGGACAGGAAGGCCTGGAGGAATGTTGTCGCGATGGGTCAGACACAACTTACTGAATAACAACAACATACTTTTTTACTTCTGGTCCTCCTTTTTCTTCCATAGAAAAGAGTTCCTAACGATCTTCCCTAGGACATTCTGAGCACTGATTTTTTTATATATATTTTTTGGTAGTACCTGATAGAAGTGCATCTACTGGTTATTCATGTAGTTCAAGTAGCATCAAGAAATACAGGCTCAAAAAGTGTAAAGGGTTGCCATATAAATCCAACCTTGAAGTCTGTGGGAAGAAGGGTCTCCTTATTGATGTTCTCCTTGGTGGTAGGACCTTTCCAAAGCCATGCTTTAGCATGAGAAGAGGATGAAAAACTTTCATTCTCCAAGGTTGTGGATTGGTTTCTGGACATCTCGTTACCAGGCTGGGGAACATCTTCAGCAAAGTTTAGATATATCAGTGTTCTTCTGTTTATGAGGGCTTTAGTGTGGGTGTATCAAGTGAGGGTCTTCAGATGGGTCAGGTGTGAGTCATCAGTGAGTCTTGTGATGGGTTTTGTGATAAGGAGGTTGCATCAGGTCAGGGTCATTGGGAGATGAACTGATGATAGGGAGGGGCTCTTGTGTGGGTTGGTTGAGGGTCAGTGGTGCCCCTAGTTGGCGGTGGGGTTGATTTGGATTCTGAGGGGTTCGTAGGCTTGTTGTAGGTCCCTGTGTCTCTTGATGGAGTTGCTTGTGGAGTGCCAGGCTTTGATGAACTCACAAGTGTGGTGGGTGGTAGCATGGCCGGTGATTGTATTGCTCACAAGATCCTCACTTGACACAACTACAAACCCTTTGTAAACATTGACCTCCCCTAAACTCCACTAAAGATGGTACCCAGCCTGGTAATGAAACACTTGGAAACCAACCCACAATAGCACTTAGCAGTAGTGCTTAGACTTATATACAGCTTCACAGGGCTTTTACAGCCCTCTCAAAGCGGTTCACAAGCTTAAAGGACGAACCTTCATCCTACACTTGAGCTACTGATAATCTGTGACTTTTGCAAACCTCAGAGCCAACTTTTTGGGCTCCTTTCAGGAAAAACTAGCCAGCCTTAATGTTTTTCTCTTGGAGAACTGAATCCTACACAGGATTATTCCGATAGTATGACTTCCCAGAGTTAGAATTCACAGTCAGCATCACGAGCAAATTGGCAAATTCTTTGCGGTGGGAACTATCTGCCTCCTTTGAAGTCCTGCACTTCCTTCTGGGTGTTGCTAGCTTTTATTATTATTTATTTCCGGGTGGAACAGCCTTAAACAGTTTTCCAGAAATGTTGATACAATCAAAATTAATCTTAAATGTTTTGACCCCTGTAGCAACCTGACCTCTGTTTCAGGTAGCATCTTGGTGATAATTAAAGGTGCAGGACTTGTTGTATAATTATTTGCTTGTAAAGGAAATGGGTATGAACATATTTTTAAAAGCTTGGCAATGGATCATGTCATTTACTGTGGCAGGTTGATCTGTACTGTGATTGGGAAGATTAAAAAAAAATTAGGAATGTACACCTCTGTGAAGTTTTCCTGAGATGCTTAGCCGAGCCACATTCCAATTAAACTGGAGATATTTTTTCCCTCCAGGTAGAATGAATTTAGTCATGCCACAACATATTTGTGAATCCATACTGGGATTGAAGTGGGGTCAGAGGTTACCGTGTTGAAAAGGGATAGAAACAAAATTCAATGGGGATGAAGCAACGGGAAGAAAGAAGTGGACAAGTTCACTCAGGTCCAGAAAGAGTGAAATTGACTAGCTGTGCAATCTCTTCCATTCAATGAGAACATATGGAGATTCTTCGCCATCCAGGTCATGGTCCCAAAGGTGATTTTTCAAGAGACAACTGGACTTCCTTTGTTTTTCCTTGAAGTTGTTTCACTTCTCATCTGAAAAACTTCTCCAGTTCTTCAGTTCAGAGCTGAAGAAACTTCTAGGATGAGAAGTAAGATATCTTCAAGGAAAAACAAAGGAAGTCCAGTTGCCTGTTGAAAAAGCACCTTGGAGACACTCAACAAGTAGGAAGAAGCTAACTCAAGTCCAGAAAGGATAAAATTGACCAGCCATAAGTCTCTGTTAATCAGCAAACTAAGAAGGAGCCCACTCTGGTCCAGAAAGGGTGAAACTGACCAGCCATGAATCTCTCCTACTCAGCAAACTAAGAAGGAACACACTCAGGTCCAGAAAGGATGGAATTTACCATCCATGCAATCTCTCCCACACAACAACTCATCTTCAAAGGCTTCCTTACTGTTTACAGTCATTTGTACCTCCCACTCACTTAATCATTTTCAGCACTATCTTCAACATTATCTCCTGTTCTTCTCCACACATGTATGCCATCCCCACCCTTCGCCAGTGGTTAGGGAGGGTGGAACCTCTTGTTCCCAGTGTATAAACACATACCATTTTCCCATGGACACACAATTTCATTTGGGCTGAGTCGGTGAATTGCAAGGCACAACTGGGCTTCAAAAGAGGAAGCTGGATAAACTAGCCATTGTAGAGCAATTTAATTTGCATTGAGGGTTATGATTTCCCATTATTATTCATACGAATAAGAATTTGCTTCTCGCCATTAAATCCCCATTTGGTAGCAAATATTACTGAGCTTGGAGTAGGGAGCTGCATTGAAAGTTTCCATGGCATTTAATCACACCCCTTCCTCTTATAGCAAGCTGAGGCTATGCCCAAACATTGAACTTTTTCAAATTTATGGATAATAAAATTTAAAAACCAACAATGTCAAATGTGTATTTTTATTTGTTAAGGGTAAGGGATCCCTTGTGTCCATGATTGGCAAAATGCCTACTGCCACATGTGCTTTTTAACCCTTTCATCTGACCTTCATCTAATCTTGAAAGAAAAAGAAAAACAGGGGTATTTGTGTTGATAAATCAAAAATAGGCCTTGAAAATTGACCTTTGGGTGAGCTTACATGCCAACGAAGATCTTCAATCATCTCTGGGTTCATTAAATGATACAAAAAAATCTAGTAAATTTTCCCTCTAATATAATTCCAAAATGTATCTAATATGAAACAGATTAAAAATATGGAACATTATGGAGAAGAAAATAGATTTATTTAAGAATGACCACCTTAAAACAGGATGTTTTACGCCTACGCATTTTGTGAACTTGTGAAGAGACAGCTTCGAGGGCTCCTGGAATGAGATTTGGGGTACAAAGATATAGATGTCCATATGTGGCCCTTGGAAACCGTTGTCCTAACTCTCAAATTTTTATTTATTTATTTATATGTATATATAAATATCATATATGTAGAATAGAATAACAGAGTTGGAAGGGACCTTGGAGGTCTTCTAGTTCAACCCCTGCTTAGGCAGGAAACCCGATACCACTTGAGACATTTGTCCAATCTTTTCTTGAAAACTTACAGTGTTGGAGCATTTACAACTTCTGGAAACTCAACCATCACCTCCTTCTTCTTCCTGCTCCTTCTCCTCCTCTTCCTCCTCCTCTCCACAACCCCCCTTACTTCCAGCCCTCATGATGTTGGGTCTACAAGAAAACAGCCTAACTCAGAGGATCCCAGTTTTCTCCTCTTCTTCCTATCAAGAAAGAAACAAAGATATCCTCCAAGCCCCCTAACTCAATACATTTTTAATTCTCCTAAATGCCCTCCATCTTTGGAGGAGATGTGGAAAGGACCTTCTCATTCTCCCAGCAGGAGAATTGGGCCAAAAGAGCAGGATTTTTTCCTGCAACATTTGGGGGCGAATTTCCTTCCTTTGCTAATACTCTGTGACAACTCTAAAAGACCAGAGAAATATTTTTGAGTTGACATTGAATGGGCGTGGATGCTGGAGCCCTGACACTTTGGAATTTCTTCAATTTCACCAAGTAATCACCTACTTGGAAGGAAGATCCTGTCAATAAGATCCTATCTCAAAGTTTTCTAAGAGAGATAAACATCTGCCCACCGGAATGTCATTTTTGTCAACCATTTATTTTCTCAGTTCTTTTCCTGCTGACGTGTTGTTCCAAGGAAATTCAACCAGCCTGATTGGAGATGGAAGCTAGAACAGGGAGAGATGGATAATTGCAGATTGCAATTCTGTGGTAAATCTTTGATGTCTTCTGTTGTTTAAATGAGCTGGAGAGAAGACAGCTATGTGGAATGGCAAACATCTTGTCCACACAGGCCTGTTCGGGCTAAACTACTTGTGAAAAAATCCACACAGGTCAGCTTTTCGCGTTGATACACCTGTCATCCATGCACAACATGATGGTGGGCCATGAATTAAAAGCCAAACAGAACTTTATTATCCTTTTCCACATGGCATTTGCCCCACCAAGAATGTCTTTAGCACTGATCCAGGGAGATTGATTTTATTTCATTTTTTCTTTCGGCGAAATTATTTTACTCTTACCGAAACTAAAGATAAGTAAATCCTCTTTGGGTTACACAAAAACATTCAAGAAACCCATGACAAAAGTCCTGTGATTTTTCTGGGAATCAACACATATTTAAAAGGAAATTCAAACCATCAAATGTAGCTTGAAGTATATTTAGTAAAAAAAAAAAGCCCATCAGTAGATGAAAAAACTACTTATTTTTTTTGTTACCAACTCATCTGCACTACTATTACTATTAATTTTCTAATCACTCCTTATCACCCATCCACTTCCACTTGTGACTATATGACTGTAACTTTGTCGCTTGCATCCTTACGATTTATATTGACTGTTTCCTAGTATGATTTCATTGCTTCTTGCACCCTATGACTATCATTAAGTGTAGCACCTTATGATTCTTGACTCTTGATGAAGGTATCTTTTTATGTACACAGAGAGCATTTGAACCAAGACAAATTCCTTGTGTGTCCAATCACACTTGGCCAATAAAGAATTCAATTCAATTCTGTTCTATTCATTGTATCCCACAATTTTTTCAGGGAGTTCCTTGACACATCGAGTACAATGGAGCTTGTGTGAATCCATCAGTCTGGTTTCTTTGGTTCTGGAAACAGTATGGTTATGAGTTGTGTCACAACACCACTCCAGAGGGAGAGGAGGTGGGGGGTATTTTGTTTTTACTCCCCCCCCCCCAGGTTTTCGATTTGTGCTTTTGTTTTGTTTTCAGCCTGAAATCAATGCCTGCAAAAACTCATGGGTAGCAATAAAACTCCGTGTCCCCAAAGCATCTCATGTCAATCTTACATTCAGCCACAGAGATGTTTTGAAATGGTTGATTAATCTCTGTTGACAGCAGAAACAAGGAAACGAAGGAAACAAGCCTGAACAAATGAAATGGCACCCCTCTTTTTTTAAATAAATAAATTTCAGAAGTGGAAGAGAAATGGAAATAATGTTCTATGTGGATTTCCCCAAGAGAACCATGATTTAGTTACAGCTGCTATTCCTGTTGGAATGAAGAAGCATCGAGTTTTCAGGATTTATATCTGGAGATTCCAAGACCATCCCCTTGAAGAAAAAATCTGGAGATTTGTTCTTTCCCTGTGTTAATTTGTATAATCTTGAAATTTTGTTGATCTTTCTCCTTCCTTTTGTTCTCCTTCTCTTCAACTTCCTTCTCCTCCTTCTCATTTTCTTTCTCCTTCTCCTCTGTTTCCTTCTCCTTCTTCTCATTTTCCTTCTCCTCCTCTTTCTTCTGCTCCTCAACATCCTTCTCCTTCTCCTCCTTCCTGCTGATGGTGGGTGAAGCAGATCATTGGTTGGCTTTGCCCTTTGCATTGATCCATATAAACTGGGCCAGGTCTTGGTCAAGGCTGCTAGAAAGTCTATCACAATTCTAGTTCTCTTTCCCCTCAATTCTGCCTTGCTGACATACCTGGATAATTTTATACAATTCTGGGCACCACATTTTGAGAAGGATATTCAGTTTGGAAAAGGTTCAGGGCAAGGTGACAAAGAAGACATGGGGGTTTCTGATATAAGTTTTCCTACTTGAACAGGAGGTTGGACTAGAAGACCTCCTAGGTCCCTTCCAACTTCTTTCTTCTGCTCCTCAACTTCCTTCTCCTTCACTTCCTTCTCTTCTCCTTCCCATACCAAACCCAACCCAGATCCTGATTTCATATTCCATAACCCTTACCAATTTCTTACTGCAATAGGTTGAAAGGGTCAGTGCAAGAAAAAAGAATTGAGAAGCAATTCTCAGTCTTTTCCTATTCTTCTCCTGTGGGAGTCAAAAGAGTGAATCCCCAATGGCTCCTGCTGTGGCGAGACACACCCCATAAGATGAGCTTTGTACCATAAACCCCAAACAACTGAAAAATAGAGGAACACCCACACGGCATTTTAAGCAACTAAAATTGTAATTATTATCTTGATATGTTATGAGTCAGACTGTGTTGGCGGTTCATTAAGTCCTGTGGGGAGTCTTCTTGAGATGCCACCAGAATGGTATAAAAGCCCTCTCTACTCCGGGAGATCTTCACAGCTTCTCTGACCAGCTTGCTCCCTTTCTACTTCTTCTCCTCAGAGCAGGTAAGTCAATTTCTTCACTGGAGTGAATTAACTTAGAGAGTTGAAACTGCCAAATAGGAAAAAGAGTGAGGTTTGATTAATCTCCAAACTCTTACTAGGAGGAATAATCACTGTGAAGGAAGATCTGGAGGAGAATAACTTTTGGGGATTCATCTGAATGGAGAGGAATTTGAGCCCAGGACATTCTTCTGATCAGCTTTAGTTAAGATCTTAGAAATCTCCTAGGGAAGGAAGAGCCCTACACTAAGAAAGATGCTGGAGCACAGGCAAAGTTCTCAATGATAAACAAGGATAGGATACTTAGAAGGGCACTTCATATCTTCATAGTCTCTATGTCAGAAGCTCTCAGAGCTTCTCCAAAATGTATTTAAGTGGTCTTCAGAAAAATGCTGATCATTTTTACAAGATCCTCTGGTAATTCTTTCCTGTAGTGGATCTTCATAGTTCTTGGAATTCAAGAGCAATTCCAGATGGAAACTTTCTTCCATTTTAGTTTAGGTTATGACCAAGGCTGGGTTTGCTTGGTGGAGCAGGTTGAAGTTCTAATATTTGCAGTCATACAAGATGCTAAGCTTGAGTAGCTGGAAGCTGTGGTTAATTTGAAGGGGGGGGTTGACTTTATGACTCATTATTCTGTGCACCTAAAGGATGGATTATTATCTAATTAATCATGCTGTGCAAAACCAGACAGAAGATTGACATGAATCAAATGAACAAATGTCGCTTGTGCACATGGTCCCATCCTCTGGACTCTTCTCTGAGTCTTCATGATTTTTTGGCATTCTCTCTCTCCTCCCATGGTCAACTTGGTTGTGTAAATGTTTCATTTCAGACCTACCTTAATTGTTCTACAAACAATGGCTTACTGTGGACCAACTTGTGCTGTTCCATCTTGTGCTTCTGCCCCCGTCGTCGGACTCGGGTCAACTGGCTGTGGACCATGGGGATACGGCTCATGGGGATACGGCAACAGAGGTCTTGGTCTTGGCTACGGTTATGGCTCTGCTAGGTTCGCTGAATCCGCTAGGAACCTGGGCACCTTGGGCGGAGTCATCCCATCCTGCATCAGCCAGATTCCAGCATCTGAGGTGACCATCCAGCCCCCCCCAGTCGTGGTCACCCTCCCTGGTCCCATTCTCTCTGCCAGCTGTGACCCCGTCGCCGTCGGAGGCCACACCCCATGTGCCCCCGGAAGTTTTGGACCTTACGGTGGCTACTACGGAGGCCGCCTGGGGCGTCTCGGTCGCCGTGGCAGCCTCTGCTCCCTCGGCCGCAGAGGTAGCATATGCACCCTCCCTTGTTAAGTGAACCTGGACTGTCCATGACCAAAAACGGATGTGAGAAGATCGGCTAAGTCCTATCTGAGCCCTGCTCTGTGTGTATACAGCTATCACAGCTCCCTCTACTCTAGACTTATCCCATTGCTTGTATTCTTTTCTGGCATTCCAACAAGGACTTAAGGCAGATAAGTTATCAGTCAAGGCCTTCATGTGAAGAATGAAAGCTCTGCAAACATCAAGGGCCTCTGAGATTATTTGTCAAAGGGGAGGTATTCATTTCTTTGCACTGTTTGGAACCCCTGATGGCTTCTGCCAATGTTCTTTCTTTGCACTTTAATAAAAGCTATTCTGCATTGCAAACTTATGGTTCTCCTTGGTTGTCATTTGAAAGTGGGTGAAGTCTTCCCTTGGTGGAGGTTTTCTCCATGGAGCCTCAGTGGGTAAGGGTGGAAAGAGAAGGTGGGCAAGGTTCCTCTGCTGATGAAGAAGCCATGGTGGGTGAAAGAGATCATTGGTGGGTTTCCCCTTTGCATTCATCCACATCAACTGGGCCAGGTCTCAGTCAAGGCTGCTAGAAAGTCTATCACAATTCTGCTTCTCCTTCCCCTCGATTCTGCCTTGCTGGCAAGACATCTGGAGAAGTTTGCATAATTCTGGGCACCACCGGTGAGAAGGATATTCGGTTTGGAAAAGGTTCAGGGCAAGGTGACAAAGAAGACATGGGAGCTTCTTTGGTATAGGTTATCCTACTTGAGCAGGGGATTGGACTAGAGGATCTTCAAGGTTTC
>BLBF01000081.1:9925702-9939902 GCA_015471245.1 Laticauda colubrina
GAGCTGGCCACACACACCCTGGCCCCCCAAGGTCAAACACAACCCTGATGTGGCCCTCAATGAAATCGAGTTTGACATCCCTGTCCTATACCATAGAATGTTACACATGCCAACATTATTAATGACTGCAATAAAGGCTAAACCAGAAGTGAAAAGGGAGGGGAGTATTAGCCTCCCTGAGCTTTGTCAACATAGATCCCAGGTCTGATAGGAGAAATGTGGGTTTCTTCATCCTTCTTCACAAAACAGAACAGGGCAGAACATGGTAGCTTTCTACCCATCGTTGTGGTGGCCTCATTTGTGGTGGCCACTATCTATCTATCTATCTATCTATCTATCCATCCATTCATCCATCCATCCATCTGTACATCCATCCATTGGGACTTCCCTCATTCCATTGTTCATGGATTAAATTCTCCATCCAAAATTTTCTGGGCTTCTCCCTTTCCAGGCCGATGAGGCCCTACCTGCTTAGTTTTGGGGGAATCTGTTAAATCCAGAGTAGTAGTGCTGCCACCTGTTGATATTGTATCTCTAAAAACCAGCATCTGTGTCACAATGGACACAGGTCCCCCTGGTGGACCAGACTATGAAACCAATGTCAAGCATGATTTTAAGGCTGTTAGCTGGTTGTTACCTTGGTAGGGACACTTTCTCCTGTTCCTACAGCTTCTCCCCTCTTCTCTGCTCTAGGACAGAAAGGTCATAAATCTTTTTAAGTTGGTCCTATCAAGGACAGGATGGCTCAGTGGCTAAGACACTGAGCTCATTGATCAGAAAGGTCAGCAGTTCGGCGGTTTGAATCCCTAGCGCCACATAACGGAGGGAGCTCCCATTACTTGTCCCAGCTTCTGCCAACCAAGCAGTTCAAAAGCATATAAAAAATGCAAGTAGAAAAATAGAGACCCCTTTGGTGGGACGGTAATAATGTTACGTGCACCTTTGGCATTGAATCATGCCAACCACATCACCACAGAGATGTCTTTGGACAGCACTGGCTCTTTGGCTTTGTAATGGAGATGAGCACCACCCCTTAGAGCCAGAAACAACTAGCACGGATGTGCAAGGGAACCTTTATCTTTATCAAGGAAGCCACCAGGGAGGGAAGTCCAGCTCAGAATGGAGTAATTTTGAAGGGCATTTGATTAACCAAGGAACTTCCAAGAAACCCCCAAACAAGAAACAACCACATAAAAACTCGGGTTGATGCTGAAGTGAATCTTTATTGCCAAACAGAAATCCTAAGAACATTTGCCATGAAATTGTGGTCCAAAGCAAAGAATTGGAATCCCATCTGATGTTATGAAGTGAAGAAGATGCTGGAGTCAGAAGAAGAAGATGAAGGCCAGGTTCGGGAATACTGTTGTCTAGATTTCTACACGTTTCCAAATTCAAGGGATGAAATCAAACGAGAACCCTTATAGAATATGGGGAATTTCTCCACGTTTCAGAGACAGAGACAGAGAGAGAGAGAACACCATCCCAGGAGATGAAAGAAAGCAAAGAAGGAAAGAAGCATTGAAATAACACAACTTGGAGAACATGGAAAAATGTGGCTGTTGGAAAATCCGAGATTTTGGACCATGGTAGAGGGATCGAGGTAAGGATGCGTGAGACTACCAGCAACCAGATCTACAAGATCTTCATCGTAAACTGAGGTCTCAAGAGTCCGTTTGCCAGTGGTGCCTCTGAGAGCAGACATGTCCTTAGTATTTACATGGGTTGCATGGAATGCAGGGGTAGCATCGCATCTTTGAGCCTCCACCAGAAGAAGACCCAGAAGCACATGCGGTGTATCCTCCCACACGAACCGGCTCACATGTGGCGGCGAGGACGGCTCCCGGAATAACAAGAGAGACTGGAGCTGGCTGGATCACAAGTTCAGATGGAGGGATCTGGTTGATACAGCTCACACTGGCCCCAGTGGCTAAACCCAGGCTGGCCGCTGATGTTGAACCACCTGCTGAGCCCATTCCACTGGAGCCAACACCACAAGAGGACAGGGACCCCAAGCAACCCACTGGGTAGCAAACGGGAGGGTTGCAAGTAGGGATGCAGGTGGGTACAGCACAGGTTGGGGCACAGCAGGACATCTTGAGAAAGGTGGAGGAATGTCTGAAAAGAAATACAACATCATTTCATTTGGGGAGGTTTGGGAGCAGGGAAGACCATTGTCAAACGTGACGCGGAAAGTATCGAGGAGAGCATGGAGAAAGGTTCCTTCTGTGTGGTTCCACCTAGTTCCACCGGCCTCTTTTGAGAACATCATTCTAGCCCCTCTTGGTCATTGACTACATACTACCCTTCCACCCCACCCCCCCATCCTGTTAAACTTCTCATTTCTTTTTTTTCCCCTAGTTTCTCCTGTCCCTTTTTAAGCTTGCAACCTTTGGGAATGATTGCATGAAGGAAAGTGCAGGGTGAATTCTCTCTCTGAACTATGTCCATGGCAGCTGCTTGTTCTCAAGGGGATTTCTAAATGAATAGAATAGCAGAGTTGGAAGGGACCTTGGAGGTCTTCTGGTCCAACCCGCCTCTGTTTAGGAAAGAAACCCTCCCCCACTTCAGACAAAGGGTTATCCAGTTTCTTCTTAAAAACTTCAGGGTTGGAGCATTTACAACCTCTGGAGGACCTTGTCCACAGGATTCCTTGCTTTCCTCTTCCCTTCTCATCCTTTGGTCCTTCTGTGCTATCCCTGATGGACAATAAAGTTCCACAGGGTAGTTCTTCATTTCTCCCCAGCTTGTCTTTTGGTTAAAACTGACAATGGAGATGAGGATCAATACACTTACAAGATCCTTCCTGATATCAGAACCCAGTATAAATTTCTACCCAGCTGAATAAAATCCATCAGGTAGTCCCAGGAAGTCCAAATAGACAAACAGAAAAAGAGAGAGAGAGAGAAGAATTTCTGAAGGGAGAAACCAGCAGAGGCAATCTCACACTTACCAAGTTCTCAAAGGAGAAGATCGGAGAAGCAGAGAGAAGCTGATGGTGAGCTTGAAGATTAAGCGTCCTTATATACCATGCAAAAGTTGAGATGGGGGCCCTGAGGCTCGCAGGAGACCATACTTAACCAAATAACCTGACCCAACAATTTGCACCTGAATTCAACCCTTGTAATTTACCCCTGCATGGTACCTTTTAGGTGGATTATAATCCGGTGACATCCCTTTTTCATGAGCTTTGAGAATATGTCTGCTTCATTTCCCATTATGTAGGAAATGTCAAGAGTTTTCACCCTGGAGGTGCAGCACCTGCTGTTCCATGTGGAAGATTCTGATGTTAAATTCCATAGAGCTTGGTGGAACATCATGGTGGTGTGTCCTGATATGTTTCTGAAAGGGTTTGACTACAATGACTGATATTCTGGACTCAATTGTGGTCCTAAATCAAGTTCCGTAAAACTAGAGCACACTGGGTGAATTTCACTGTAGAGCTGAGAAAGTTCATAGCGTTTATTTATTTATCTTCTAATGATGATGAAGTTTCCCAAGATGGAATCTCAGAAAACGTGTCTCCAGTCCCATCTCGGCCAGTACCCACATAATCAGTTGTGTGGACCTTCAAACACAACATCTATTTGGAGCCTCGGGGACGCAGTGGTTAGAGTGCAGTAGTTAGAGAGCTATTTCCACTTCAACTTGGCAGATCAAATTCCACCAGGCTCAAGGTTGACTCAGCCCTCCATCCTTCCGAGGTGGGTAAAATGAGGACCCAAATTGTTGGGGGCAAGAGGCTGACTCTGTAAATCACTTAGAGAGGACTGTAAAGCACTATAAAGCGGTACATAAGTCTAGGTGCTATTGCTATTGCTATCTAAACACAAATCCAGGATTTTCTACCACACCCTAGAAAATGGAGCATCTAGGACAGTGGTGTCAAACTCAAGGCCTATGGGCCGGATCCAGCCTGCAAGGTGCTTAGATCTGGCCAGGGGTGGGATTCAAAGATTTTAGCAAAGGGTTCTTTGCCCAGTTGCTGGGTTGGCATGGCCTAGTTGGCCTCCTGCACCATGGTGGTGTGTGTTTGCCTTCCCTGGGCTCCGGAGGATTTTCTCGAGCCTCCAGGAGGGTGAAAATGGCCTCCACAGGCTCCAGAGACTCTCTGGAAGCTGGAAACAGGCCCATCTCCAGCCTTCCCATGTGGGCCCTGCTGCCCTGGGAGGGGAGGGGAAGGGTGGGTAGGGCCAGCTAGGAGTGGGATTTGGGAGTTCTCCCAACTGCACAGAATCTTAAGAAGGGGCTCTCCTGAACCCCTGTGAGCCCCCAGCAGCTCACCTCTGGATCTGGCCCATGGGGCCACCCTGGAAACAGTGATGCTTCTGCCAGTGAAAAGGAGCTTGGGCTCTGTTTTCACTGGCAGAGGTTCTGCAGGACATCAAGCTGCCTACACTCACCCTGGCCACATCCATCCCTACCATGCTCACTCAGCCCCCTGAGCAGAAGTGGTATTCAATAGGTTCTAACCAGTTCTGGAGAACCGGTAGTGGAAACTTTGAGTAGTTCGGAGAACTGGCAAATACCACCTCTGACTGAAGATTTGACAGTCTCCTTCCCCTGCCATGCCCACCAAGCCATATTCACAGAACCGGTAGTAAAAATTTTGAATACTACCACTGCCCCTGAGGTCAAACCCAACCCTGATGCAGCCCTCATTGAAGTCAAGTTTGACACCCCTTGTCCAGGGTCATCATAAGTAAATATGTCTACACAAAATATTTGCATTGATCGGCTTAGGTGGTCATGAAGATGAAAATTATTTGGCTTCTCAAGTGACCCATTTTTTTGGCCTTCTTCCTGTTTCATTTCCTGAACATGAGTGGTCAACTCAAACATTCAGCCTTAAGGTGTTGGGTGACACAAGAGTTGTTCTTTCTTATTTCCACCCATGAAAGGAAGTTTCAAAGTTATAAAGCAGGTGGATGGCTCAGAACCTTATGAAGACATCACTCATGTGAAGAATTTTTGCCGAGGGGAGGTTTCATACCGTCAAAATAATTAAAAGGTGACAAGAAGGCAGATGTTCTTAACTAGATGGCCTCAGGTTCCAATGTAAAACTAAGATGGAAAGGAGGCCACGTCGTTTGTTTATCCAAGCAAATCCAACCCTAGCATTTGGATATTTCATGATGCCCCTAGCTGGAAAGGTTTGGCACTTCTCATTCCATCCTGGAGGAGACTGGATTTGGGACGGTGGCTGGAAGCAACAAAGCCATCCCAGATATTTTTTTAAAAAGTTGACAAGAATGTCAACTTTGAAGGGAAGAAAATGTCTCAAAGCTAGAGCACAATTGGATCACATGGCATCAGTGGTAGTATTCTATCAGTTTGGCCCGGTTTCACCAAACCGGTTGCTCCAACGATCATCTGTGAGCAAAATGGTTCGCTCCAATGATCAGCTGCTGGGCCCTCCCACCTGCCCCAACTCTATTTACTTTTATTTCCTGCTTTTCAACCTCAGCTGCTTCGTGCGGCACAGCCGATTGCCACACATCCACTGTTTTACACACAGGGCTTGCAGGAGAAGGTGAGTTGTAACACTGTGCACATGCAAAGCATGCAAAGTGTATGAAGCAGGCATGCATGTGCAAAGCACGTGCTCACCCAGAATCAGTAGGAAAAAGTTTTGAAACCTACCACTGCGTGGCATGGATGACCAGTATTTCTTGAAAGAAAACCTCCTGGCCAGCTAGTACGATCATGGATTGTACAAACAGAGTTACAAAACCCTTGAAAGGCCACACCTGGAATATTGCAACTAATTTTGGTCACCCTACTACAAAAAAAGATGTTGAGGCTTTGGGGAAAGTCCAAGAAAAGCAACTAAGATGATCAAAGGCCTGGAGACTAAAACATACGAAAAATGGCTGTAGGTTTTGGGTCTGGCTAGTCTAAAGAAAAGAAGAATTTGGGGTGACCTGATAGCAGCATTCCAGTATTTGAGGGGCTGCCACAAAGGAGAGGACAGTCAAATTATTCTCCAAAACACCAGAGGGCAGGACAGGAAACAATGATTGGAAACTGATCAAGGAGAGAAGCAACCTGGAATTAAGGAGAAAGTTCCGAACAGCGAGGACAATTAATCAGTGGAACAACTTGCCACCAGAACCTGTAGGTGCTCCATCACAGGAGGTTTCAAAGAAAAGGCTGGACAACCACTTGTCTGAGATGGTATAGGGTAGGGGTTGGCAAAGTCTCTAGCCGCATCTCAGAAAAAAGTATACTGGTTTATTAGAAGTTGCCATGTTGGCGTGTGGCTGGGTGCAGCCAATACTAAATTACATCATACATTTCCCCTTGACCCTGGTCTTTCCCTCACCCCCCCGGATGTGACTTTTCCAATGGGACACATCCATCATGCTCTCCAATAACCTTCATATGCTCCAACAACCTTAGGCTGCTGAGGTGATTATCTGGGCATTTCAAGAATGCCTTGTTTCCCCCACTCCCTTTTTCTGGAAGCTAAAAAGACCAAAGGAGTATCTTTTTAGTTGACAGTCAGGAGTTGAGCCAGGGGAAGGACAGAACCAGTCCTCTAATTTGGAAGATCCGATGGAAGAAGTTTCCATTTGAAATGGCTCAAAAGGTTTCACTGTAACAAATTATCATCATGTCATTTAAGTTGTCAGGTTGTCTTCTTTTGTAATAATTGAGACAAGGAGGGAATCCACCTGAGGATCTATCAACATCTCTTCTTCGCATAAATGAGTTCGAGAAATATCTTTGATGTTGGTGATCCTTTCGAACTTCTAATTCCAACCTTGTGGATATTTATCTTGACTTGAGATAAAATCCTGCTTCCCCTTAATCACCCTAGACTTTTTCACGATTCTGGCCTCAGTGTATCTAGAACATAGAACATAGAGGCTAGAATAATAAAGTTGGAAGGGACCTTGGAGGTCTTCTAGTTTGACCTCCTGCTCAAGGAGGAGATCTTATACCATTTCAGACAAATAATTGTCCAGTCTCTTATTGAAAGATGAAGTCAGGAAACCAAAGGCTCAGAATGAACAAAGGCTTGCAACAAAAGTCAAATATAATTTTTAAAAAGTTTCTTTTAATAGCAAGAAAAAACCTCAAAGAAACAGTAGGTTCACTTAAGAGAGAAGGTGCCAAGGAAGTAATAGGCATTAGAGGAAAAAACAGAATTGCTTAATTCATTTTTTTGCATCAGTCTTCACACAAAAAGAAACTATAGCCCAACCTACCAAAATCCTAACTGTAAAAGACAAACTAGAAATAAAAATTAAAGTAAACAATGAAATGGTTAGAGAACACCTATATGACCTCAATGAATATAAATCATTAAGATCTGATGGCTTACATCCCAGACTTCTGAAAGAACTGGCAGATGTTATCTCACAATCATTGTACCATATCTTTCAAACATTTCCTTGGAACACTGAGGAATTACTCAAGGTTTGGAAAAAAGCTGACGTGGTTTCCATCTTCAAAAAGTGGGAGGGGGAAACAGACCCAGGAAACTACATACTATCAGTCTAACATCAATATGTGGGAAGATACTAGAAAAGATGATCAAAAAACAGATCTGCGAACATCTAGAAACAAATAAAATTATAAATAAAAGCATGGTTTTCTTAAAAACAGATTGCACCAAACCAATTTTATTTCATTCTTTGACAAAGTGACTCAATTGGTAGAGGAAAGACCTGCTGCCAGACACAGCTCCAGCAAGCCAGCCAGCCAACAACCATGGGGAAGAAGAAAAAGCCTCTGCCATCTGCTGCCAGCCCTGGCAAAAAGGACAGGGTCACCATCCCACCCCCTGGCCCTGACTCTGCTTCTGCTGGGGCTTCTGCTGCTCGGGCTGACTCTTCTGGTGCTGGAGCTTCTGCTGGCGCTGCTCCTGGTGCTGGTGCTTCTGCTGGGGCTTACTCTGCTGGCGCTGCTCCTGGTCCTGCTGGTCCTGCTGGTGCTCCTGGTGCTGCTGCTGCTTACTCTGCTGCTGCTGATCCTGGTCCTGCTGGTGCTACTGGTGCTGCTGGTCCTGCTGTTGTTGTTGCTGCTGCTGGTGGTGGTGGTGTGGTGGAGCAGCCTCTACAACCTCAAAGCCCCTCTGATGAGGGCCCAGATGGCCCTGCCAGAGGGAGGAAGAGGCATACGCGAGAACGAGAATGAGAACAGGAGAGGAGGCAATACTCCATCGAAGAGGAACATGAGGATGAGGTGCTGGAATGGCTGAGGGAGAACAGGTATCTTTGGCGGAAGGGACACAGGCTCTATCAAGACACCAAAAGGAAGCAGGCTGCTTGGAGAGAGAAGGTGGAGAGCCTGGGCTACACTTCAGAGGTGCTCCTCAGCTGGTGGAAGCACATGCACACCTGGTACGGGAAGCTGCACCTCAAGAAATCTGGCCAGGCCACGGTCAAGCTGACGGACTGAGAGACCTACATGATGGCCAAGTGCAGCTTCTTGGAGGGTGAGATCCACCACCGAGGAGCAGCCCCTCTGACAACCCTTTCTCTCAGGCAACCCGAAGAGAGCCAGTCCTCTTCTGGCCAAGAGTCAGCTTCTGTGTGCAGGCAGGTATCTGTGGAGCATCCCACGACGGAGACCCCCCCGACAGCTGCACTCCCCGTGGCGGAACATGTGGAGGACCCCCTGACGCAGTGGGAGCAAGGAGAGGGCACTTCCACCAGAGACCAACCCACATCCACCCCCAGCTCCACCTCCACAGAAAGCAGGCAGAGAGGCAGACCAGAGGGGCAGAGCCACACTGTCCTGCTGGAGATCAGGGACACCATCAGAAGCAGCGTAGATCTCCTTTCTCAGCTGGTACACACCAACATACCCTCCTCCAACCGCAAGCCCTTCCTCACCTACGTCAACCAGACCCTCATGGACATGTCCGAATCACAGTACCAGGTGATCAAGGACAGGATCACCGGTCTTCTTCACAACCCTCCAGACCCAGATGAACCTGCTCCCACCCAGTCCAGGTCTGCTCCTCCACCCCAGGTGATGTCACTGCCCTTCCAAGGCTTTCCACAGGCCCTCACCTACCAAGGCTACGGCTACCAGGAGCTCCAGCAGCACAGGCAGCCCTTCCCAGTCCAGGCACAGGTACATCGTATGCCACCAGTGCCACCGATGCCACTGATGCCACCGATGCCACCGACACCACCGATGCCACCCATGCCACAGATGCCACCCATGCCACAGATGCCACCCATGCCACAGATGCCACCCACGCCTCATCTCGCTCACCTGCAGACCAGACAGCCCCACTACACTCCTCCTTCCTCCACCCCACAGCTAAGCCCAGCCTCAGAACATCTGTCATTGGTCTTGGGGCTGACACCCCATGTCCTGGAGGAAGGGGCTCTCAACACCACAGGACTGAGCCAGCTCTCTGAGAGCTTCCTCCACACACCGTCCCCTGTTGTCCTCTCAGGGCCAGGCACCCCAATGGCACCTCAGACCAGCACTCCAGCAGCAGTCACCTCCACAGCACCTGGACCCTTCACCCCTGAGACTATGGGCATGCCTCAGAGTGACTGAGAAGAGTGCCAGAGACTGGGTTGCTACCTGTTGACTTTATCTTTGCTTGGGACACTTGGATCATTTTGCTTTTACAGCTTGTTATTAATAAAGATTATCTTTGCTTCACACACTTGCTTCATTTATTTTAGTCAATAAAGTCTTGGTGGAAACTTTTAGAAATGGTTTAAGCCTTTGCATGCTTGTGGGATGGGTTAAGATAGCAGTGGGATGAGCAGGGATACCTTTGGGATGGGTAATAGCTGTGGGATGGGCAGGGATACCTTTGGGATGGGTAATAGCTGTGGGATGGGCAGGGATACCTGTGGGATGGGTAATAGCTGTGGGATGGGCAAGGATACCTGTGGAGTGGGTAATAGCTGTGGGATGGGCAGGAATACCTTTGGGATGGGTAATAGCTGTGGGATAGATAAACCTTCAGTGCAAGTATAGTGGGACTGTAGGGTCCACCCTCCCAGGTGCCACACCTATGGCCCTTTATTATAAATAAAAATGTAATCATTGATCCACACATTTCAACATAAACACAACTCTTTATTAAATGCCCTGTTCATTGTAGGGCCACTCAACATACATGGCTCAATCTCATCAGTGTGATGAGACAGGCTGAAGGAAGCATCCATTAAGCATCCATTAAGTCCGTACTCTGCTCTTCTGGCGATCCATCTTCGGACCCAGACACTTCTTGGCCACCTCCTTTTCTTCGCATAGAACAGGTGAAAGAGCCTGTAGATGGCTTCGCACTGTTGTAGAACGATGGTGGCTACCAAAAGGAGTGTGTGACAATCCATGGTGGAGATGACTGGATGCTGTGGAAGAGCAAGAGCCAGATGAAGGCTGAAGAGGTCTGCACAGCAGGGCTGCTGGAATGAAAGTGAGATCCAGGTGAGTTCCTCTCCCTTTTTATAGGAAATATAGGTTTTCCACTCGGTGTCCTTTTGCATCCTCTAGGCATCCTGCAGACATCCTAAATATCCGAGATACGTCCCCTATGCGAACGTTTTTTCTGTTTTAATGCTTTGTATGCGAGCTGCATCCGCTTTCATCCTTTCTACGTCCGTGCTACTAACGCTGCGTGTCCGTTCCACGTCCATTTCGCTTCCTCCCTGTGTCCGTTTTCCGCTGGAGCAGATTTGAGTTGCGTGGATGCGCAGTGGATGCCTAGTGGATATAGCGGACGCGTAATGGATGACGACGGATGTAGAATGGATGTTCCCCGTATCCGTTGCAGATGCAGAACGGATGCGTTGGATACATTTTCCGCTCAAAAAGTTTTGTGCAGCTCAAAACTTTTTGAGCGGATGAAATATCAGTAGACGGATGCTGGATGGATAGAGAGGATGAAAAACAGATGCAGTGAGTACAGAACGGAAGCATCGCATTAACCAATGGATGGCAAGTGTTTTTCTCCGTTTTACATCCTCTTTCCATCCGTTGGTGCTGTGTGACAGGGACTTAAGCTAGAAAAATGTGGGATAGAAGCATCACCACCAAATGAGTTTACAAACTGGCTGACAAACTGTACTCAACAAGTAGCCCTTAATGGTACTACATCTACATGGAGGGAAGTAAGCGATGGGGAATCACAAGGTTCTGCCTTAGGTCTAGTGCACTTCAATATCTTCATAAATGACTTAGATGAGGAATAGAAGGGGAAATCATCAAATTTGCAGATGACACTAAGCTGGCAGGAATCGCCAGGATCCAAAAAGATCTTGACATACTTGAACAATGAGCCCTAACCAACAAAATGAATTTTAATGTGGAGAAAACCAAGGTTTTAGGCAGGAAAAATTAAGTACAGATGAGTCCATCTATTGACAAAGTCTGCACTACTATTACTATTAATCTTCTCCTCACTCCTTATCACCCATCCCCTCACACTTGTGACTGTGTGACTGTAACTTTGTCACTTGTATCCTTACAATTTATATTGTTTCCTAGTATGATTTGATTGCTTATTGTACCCTATGACTATCATTAAGTGTTGTACCTGATGATTCTTGACTCTTGACGGATGTATCTTTTCTTTTATGTACACCGAGAGCATTTGCACCAAGACAAACTCCTTGTGTGTCCAATCACACTTGCCCAACAAAGAATTCAGTTCAGTTTAGGCAAAACTTGACTAACTGGAAATTTCTCCTTAGTTCTAGATTGCTTCTCTCCTCAGAACTTGAGAATGTGTAATTGGTCCAGAAACAAACCGGGGTACCATAAATATTTCTGGTTAAGCAGAGTTTTGTTAAACAAATTTGGAGGAGGGTTAACTTTCATGGGAAGGATTGGTTGGGCTAAGAGATAGTCTATCTTTTGGTTTGGGTTGGAATCCCATCTTAGAAGGTACCTTCAATCTACAGAGTTGGGCTACACAACTGGAACAGAAAGAGAACACCGACGGACTGTAATTACGGGGCTGTTCTAAATTAAGGAGCAGTGCATACCAATACACCTGCCAACAATCCTTCTTGAACTACCATGTGTATATCCTGCTATAATTTCCTTATGGAGGCTTCCAAGGTGGTACTTAGGAATGAATGTCCTGTGGAGAGGAGATTGATGGCTTTCATGAATGTATGGGAATAGATTCTGTTTGTTCTGGATGATTACACAGAAAGAACTCAAGTTGCCCAAAGGATTTGCTGATATACTTCTTCAGAGGAATTATTGAGTCTGTCATTTGTACCTTTATAATTGTCTGGTTTGGCACAGCAACTCAACAGGACAGACACAGACTCCGGTGGATACTTAAGATTGCAGAAAAACCAATTGCAACCAGCCTGCCTTCTATTGAGGACACATACACTGCAGGAACCAAAATGAGGGCTGAGAAAATATTTACAGACCCTTCAGATTGTGAACATAAACAGTTTTGACTACTCCCCTAAGAATGACACTATAGGGCATTGCTTACCAAAACAACTAGACACAAAGATAGTTTTTCCCATGCCTTCACTCTGCTGAACACCTAATTCCCACAGCGTTGTCTTATGCCTAACAATATCTATCCATATAGTAAGCTGTATTGCTATTATCCTTGTCATCTTCTCATCTTTCTTACCTACTCATCTTTCCTACTACCTCCCCTTATTGGTATCTTATGATTTATCACTTGTTGTTTGTATCTTTTGATTGTATCTTATGATTTATGATCTGTGACTTATCACTTTGTTGTTTATATTGTACCCTGAGAACTTCTGTGTCAGAGACAAATTCCTTGTGTGCCCAATCACACTTTGCCTATTCTATTCTATTCTATTCTATTCTATTCTATTCTATTCTATTCTATTCTATTCTGTTCTGTTCTGTTCTGTTCTGTTCTGTTTTATTCAATTCCATTCCATTCTGAATTCCTATTCTACATTTAATTCTATTCTATAGAGTAGGGTATACCCTACCCTATTCTACCCTACCCTACCCCACCATACCCTACCATATTCTATTATTTAAAAGGAAGAGGAGAGGACAAAGACACAGACAACCATGTTGGCATTGCAGAAGAACTTTAATTTCAAAGTAGAATAACAAGAACATTTTACTCAACACACACTTCCAGTGAGAAGGAAATGCACTGAACTATTCAGAATAGAATAGAAATGTCATCTGTAGCAAGGTAGCTGTTCGGGACACTTCAGAGCTTCTCTTCCATACTCTGTAGTTTAAGAAAAAGAGCAGAGTTGTGCAAGCAAAGAATCAAGACATCCGGAGCCACAAATTCAGACACTGCAGATCACTGTGGTTCTCGGAGAAGCCACAGAAGTGGACATCTTGAAAGAAGGAGAATGAGGATAGCCAGGATTTCAAGCATGAAGGCTTTTAGGTCACTTCAGTTGGGTTTCTGGTTGTCCTCCTGGGTGTTGATTAACTTCTGCAAATGTAAGGTTTACAGTTGTACATCATGGACCTTGAGGCTCTACCAGAAGAGTCAGAAGGTCCAGTAGCACACGCCGTGTATCCTCCCACACGAACTGGTTCGCATGAGGCACTGAGGATGGCTCCTGGAATAGTAACCATGAAAGGAGCGGGCTGGACCACAACTTCAGAAGAGGGAATCTGGTTGATACAACTCACACTGGCCCCGGGGGCTATGCCAAGGCTGGCCGCCATGGTGGCACTCCCGCCTCCGGAACTCATCATGCCGCCCCCTGAACTCATCATACCGCCCCCTGAACTCATCATGCCACCCCCTGAACAGAGAGACCCAAGACTGCTGACTGGATAGCAAATTGGAGAGCTGGAGGGTGGCACACATGGAGGAACACAAGTGGGGATGGTACAGGTTGGGGCGTAGCAGGACATCTTGAGAAGCGTGGAAGAAAGTCTGAAACGAAACACAGGAGGGTTTTAGGAGAAAAAAGAGAACAGGGATCATGGCAACCCTCATAACAATAACAGAGTGGGAAGGGACCTCCGTGGTCATCTAATCCAACCCAGTTCTTGCAGGAGATCTACACTCTTTCTAATAAATGACTGTCTAGTCTTTTCTTAAAAATCTCCAGTTATGGAACAACCACAACTTCTGGAAGCAAGCAGTTCCACTGGTTGATTGTTCCTCACTGTTAAGAAATTTCTCCTCAGTTCTAGGTTGCTTCTCTCATTGATTAGTTTCCACCCATTGTTTCTTGTCCTATTATTATTATTATTATTATTATTATTATTATTATTATTATTATTA
>BLBF01000081.1:9951938-9969187 GCA_015471245.1 Laticauda colubrina
TAGGTTGCACACACACAGTGGGTGGTCCACAAGGAGATGCGCAGACTGGGACGCAGTGGGACTGGATAGGTTGCACACACACAGTGGGTGGTCCACAAGGAGATGCGCAGACCGGGACGCAGTGGGACTGGATAGGTTGCACACACACAGTGGGAGGTCCACAAGGGATGGAGTGGCAGACTGGGACACAGCAAGAGGAGCCACCCCCGACTGGGAAAACAGGTCCAGATGGGCTGTAGCAAGTTGGTTTGTGACAGCTGAGCACCATGTTGGAGATAATGAAGGTTAGTCTGCAATGGGCAAAAAGGATAAGAAACAGTGAGCATTACAAGCAAATCACCACTTTTATTCCACTTCTTCCAAAGAAAACTTAAATAGCATTTTTAAACTACTCAGCCAGCACTGATCAAGCAAGCTTAGAGGCATCCTCTCCTTCTCAATTAACCAGCTTAACTAGCTTATGGTTCCTTGAGAACTCAGAATATTTTGTATATAAGATTCAGGGAAAGCAGGATGGATGATACTTGTAGATGTTTTTCCTCTAACTATCCCCAAAGCTAACATTTGCCCACCATCCTGTAAACTTCCCAAGTCCATTGTTAAGAGATCTCCTGAATTTTGTATCATGTGCTAGATAGTCAAACTAGCCAATATACATACAGTGTAAGATATTCAACTGCATATTCAGTACGTATAAGTTCATTGATAAATTGGCCATCTTGGTCAATGTCAACATGTCAACATTGGATCCATGCTATCAAGAAAGAGAGATGGGTTGAAAAGCAAGTCTACAATAAGTTCAAAATAAACAGGGTTCTCTAACAAAACAAAACTCATAAGGTAGAGTAATAATTCTATAGTCAGCCAATCCCAAATCTTGATCTTCCTAAACTGGTCTCAAAAAAACCTACTTTTACCTTCCATGTTCATGTTGCTATCTAATCTTCTACATCTCCAAGTAGACCTGGCAAAGTCCAGACAGAAATCCTGGAGAATCAATCCTGGTTGAAAACTTGGTCAACTCCCTTCTAACACTTGCAAAGAAAAACTTCTTAGGGGTTTTACACCGAGTCAAAATTTTAGCTCTGTTAGACCACCAACCTGCTAGTGTGGACTACTTGCTGGAAGCAAGCAAGGAAAACAAACACCAATCAGCAAGAATCTTCATAACTGAACCAGGAGCAGCATGACTCCTGGGGTTAGGCTGTTGGTCAAAGTCCAAAATGACTTCTCAAAAGTTATTAGATGCATTTAATAATGCGTCAAATCCAACTTACCGGAGAGAGCTGGAGAAGAGAAGTGAAGGAGAAGTAAGAAGTACTGCTGAAGAACTGAAGCCAGGCAGCAGCTTTTATACAGTTTCTTGGGGAACCTGACAAGCATCTTGACCAGTAAAGTCTACCAATTATATATGTCTCATCTCAAATGAAAGGGCTCTAGAACAGCCATCCTTGCTTTGTTGTCATTGTGTCCCTACTAATTTTGGGGTGTTTGGGTGTTAATATTATGCATTATGTTCCCTATCATTGGAGTATATTAAAGTCTAAGGACAAGGATTAGACCAGGTGGATTAATGATGACTAGTTTCCACAGCTAGTTTCCACAGTTGACTAGTTTCTATAGTGATTTTAGACTTCTCCTTAACCTTCAAACAAATCTTGGTTTAGTGGGGGTGAAGGAGCAGACATTTCTTGCAGCTGAATTTTTAAATGCCTGTGTTTTGTTGAGTTTGATGGAAATGTGTATGAAAAATTAAGAAGGACAAATCTCCTCATACTTAGGGAATGTTGTTAGGAAAGGTAGGAAGAATTCTAGCCCATCATGGCAATGTAATTCAAGTGTTTATTCCACCACAAATTTATAAATTTTTGCTCCTGCAGACAAAAGTGATCCTTGTTATCTTCAAGAGAAGACCCCGTGTTGAGTACATTTCCTTGAAGAAATCTCCAAGCTCAGGTATTCTAAAAAAAATCCTGGATTGAACATCTTGAGGATGGCCCCACTGAAGTCTCCTGAGATTATAGAAGGTTCTTCAAATACCATAAAATAATCATATTACCTGGAATGTAATAAATTAATCAAAATCATAAAATTGTGTCTTATTTATTTTGGCCATGTCATGCGGGGGAATTCACTGGAAAAAGCAGTTACGTTGGGAAGAGTTAGCAGTAAAAGGAAACCAGGTTGCCAAAGATCATGGTATCTGGGCACCATCAAAGTGATGCCAGCCAGAGCATAGAACAACTCAAAGAAGTAGTTCAAGATCAGAACATGTGGAGAAACCTGAACCATAGAATTATCCAGAGTTGGACTCGATTGAATGTATAACATCATCATTAATAAAATATCATGAAACTAAATTAAATTAATTTGGGGGCCCAGCTCCAGTCTGCCCTGGTTCAGTGGTTGGTTGGTTGGTTTTGTAGAAAAACACAAAGATCAATGAAAAAGTGAAGTTGCCTTACATTTCATGGAAGAGTAATAGGAACTCTCAGGGCTAGAAATTGAACTGATTGTCAAAAAAAGATGACATTCAGCATCATTGGCAAGAAAAACACTTGGCTATCTCCTTGAAGTCCTCAGGAGTTCAATCCAACTTGAAAAAGATTTATTTTTAACCTTTTTATCAATGTTCAAAGGGGGCAAAGGTCTTCATCCCCCTGATCAAAAACTTATTTTGGGTTCCCTTCAAAAATTTTTGGCTATTCCACCCAAAGAGGAACTCCCACTTTTGGTGCTACATGCTTCTCTAAGAACAAAATCACAGACAGAAGAAAATGACATGTTTGGATTTTTGGGCTGAGTTGAAGGAAGCTTCCCTCCCCACTCAATCCCAAGTTTCTTGGATCAGAAGCATTTCCCTCCTTGATGTGAACATCTGGGAAGCACCTTCATCTGAGGTTATTGGTGAACTTTAGAGGAAGTAGGCCTATCACTCTGCTGTCTTGCCCTTATGTCTTTCATGTCTTCCCTGGAAGATGGCCAAGTTTTAATTGGCAGGAGCATGCAGTTCAGCTGCTTCTTTAAATTTTTCACCTGCTGTTCCAAATCTGAAACTATCTGCCTTCAATTTCCATTACCCAGGAAAATAGCTACCATTTAAGAGCTTAAAAGAAGAAAAGTCACCATATAATTCTGTATCATCATCAAATGATGGCTAGGCTCACCAAGTCATTTTTGTAATTTGCTCTCTGCATTTCCAGAGCTTAGGAAAAAGGATGTTCACCAATGGTTTAGATCATCATTTTTCTAGCCCCTAGAAATTCCATATGACTTTAGATTGTTATTTTGTTCCATCAGTGTTCCATATATTTCTTTTTTTAAAAAAAATTAAAGCAAAATAATTTATATATACAGTTTCAATAACTGAAGCCTTCCCTTCCCTTCCTTTCCCTTCTGAATGGAACTAGTTTCCCAAGACATGATTTGACATTGAAGCAGTCAACATTTGAACTCCATACATATGACAGTTACAATTTTGAATTAAATGCAAAATTCCATCTTATTTTTTGAAAGATGAGAGGTGCGGTATGCTGCTAGCTTGGTCACCTTATCAGAAATATAAAAGTGAGCCGGAAAACATGATTCCCAGTGAGATGGTCCTCACAAGGTTTTTAGATTACGATGAGCAAGGACTATAATTTTGCATCCTAAAATGTAGTTGGTTGGCTGGTTGGTTGGTTAGTAGACTGTGTCAATTTGGTTTAGAGTCAATGGTCTCAGGTGAACCAAGCCAATTCTAGCCTACTCAATAAATCATTACTAGACAAACATAGCTTAACATGCGGTGGGACCCAAGTCTTTGTGTGGGAAGGAAAAGGACCATCAAAAAGGAGAGACAGATTCAATTTTGCTTTGAGAATAATCCCTGAGTCTAAATCTGGATGGCGATCAGCAGAGGTCATCTGGGAAGTTCTCCATCCAATTACATTGCTAAAAATTAACACCTGTAATTTAGACTAACTAACAAAATTAGGAGAAGCAACCTGATCCCAGCTTTTAATATTCCCCTGAAATGAATGGAATGCAAAACTGATGACAAAGGGATAGTGATGGAAGAATAATAACAACTTCGGTCTCCAACACCCTGCATGTAGGATATCTCCTCCAGCAAAAAGAAACACCCAACAATGTTGTATATAAGAAGGACTGATGCTTCTTCTGGCTTTGTCCAATTTCTAGCTTGCCGTCACTGGTGAGTCTTCACACAAACTTCACAGTTTTGTGGATAGACAATTCCAGTTTACTTGGATTATCCTGGTTGTCATTCTCTCATGTCCAAATCTGTTTCTCAATGAAGCCAAAGCTGGGTTGACCTACAGCTTGTATCACAAGCTAAGTTGAAGACACAATATGATTGTTTCATATCTACTTTCTTCTGTCATCAGTTTTAAATGAACAACTTTGGCACAAATGGTCATGAGTGTGTAAGAAATATATTCAAAGCCTATTTACATTTATGGACATGATGAGAGAAGTGAGAAGGTTGTGTTGTTTATGGTCTAGCAAGATGCTAGCCCTAGTTATTCAACAAAGCCCTCAAAAAAGATATTAAACCATATATGAATCTATGTACAACATACTAAGCCACAGGTTCAAGCTTGATTGAGTATATATTGTCAAGTCAGTGTCAACTCTTGGAACCTACCTTAGATTTTCTCCAGAAGGATCTGTTTCTAACTAGGTCCTTCAGGTTCCCAATGGGCCCCTCCATCCTCCCTGTAACTAAGTCCAACCACCCTGTTGCTTGTGGTCCTCTTCTATCCTCATTCTTTTCTGTCCTTCAGAAGTTGTGGGTGCTCCATCACAGGAGGCTTTTAAGAAGAGAGTGAACAGCCACCTTTCTGAAATGGTATAGGGTCTCCTGGTTGAGCAGGGGGTTGACTAGAAGACCTTCAAGGTCCCTTCCAATTCTGATATTCCATTCCTTTCCATTCTGTTCCATTCTGCTCCATTTTGTTCCATTCCATTCCATTCTATTCTGTTTCTTTCCATCTTCCCCAGAATTAAACCCTTCCCCAGAGAACTGATCCTTCACCTGTATCCAAAGTAGGATCATTAGAGCCTAAAGGTTAAAGCTTGTCAAGTTTTATATACTGTGCAGTTGTTGAGCTTTCCAATGTTATGTACACTGTGTGAAAAGTCCTGCAATCTTTTAGTTCTCAATGTGGATAATGAAGAACAATCAGCATTGTTTAATACTTTTTAAAGTTAATCATATTCATATATATTCCTTGTTTTTTTTCCTTTTGGTTGTTTTATTGTTCTACTTTCCATTGTTTAATCTCCCTTTCTATTTCTTCAATTGTTTATGATTGTGAGCCGCCATTGTGGTGACAAATACATTTGATAATAATGATAATAACAAATAGCCTTTTGAGAGCTCCAAATCTCAGGAACCCAACTGCCCTTTTTGCAAAAGAGGGAAACATAAACCTAGGCCCTCTATTTGAATATTGCTGTCTGAAACTGCCCAGGATGTTACATTAAATGAATATGCAGTTGGAAAGACTGTGGTTCAGCCTGTCTTGGGAACTCAATCTTTCCCAGTTACGCATGCTTTGGTAGCACTGGTTGCTTTTAAGGGACGGTTTCAAAGCAGACTCTACCCCAAGTGGATGTCCCATGTCAGACCAAAAACCATGGAAGAGTCAGTAACTGCAATGCTGAGAAGCGTTTATTAAAAAGAGGGTGAGGGGGTGATATCCTTAACGTAACAAAAACCAAACATACACAAAAGAGCACCGTGGGGTGGTTGGCTTACAAAAGCTTGAAGGAGTCAAAGAAAATAAATTACCCTCCCTTTCCAAGAGGTGAGAAAGAAAACCACTTGAAGTTCAGAGTCCTTCCCAGGTTGGGCCCTGAGTTTTGTTTTGTTTTTCTGAAGACGCTGTCCATAAGTCCTGTCCTGTTTCCATGTCATGGTTGTATAATCCTACCCTGCTTCGGTTTAGCAAGGATATTTACAAATGCTGGCTCTGCGTCTTGGCCGGCAGATTGGCCCGAGACTGCCGCCACTGCCAAGATATCCTCCATACCCAGCGGCACAAGCGCTATATCCTCCCACGGCAACTGGCTCACAGCTGGCGGAAAGGATGGCGCCCGGAATTGTGACCACAAAGGATGGTGGCTGGACCACAACTTCGGAAGGTGGAATCTGGCTAATGCATCCCACATTAGCTCCCGGGAGAATCCCAAGATTGTTGGCTGAAGCAGCACCACCGCCGCCGTAACCGAGGAGTCCCGAGCCAATCCCGCAGGAGCCAAGCCCGATCCTTGGAACAGAGGCACAAGAAGGAATGGCACAGGAAGGTGGGCAAGGAGGCAGGCAGGCTGGAGGGAAGCAAGACATGCTGGGTGGCAGGCGTGAACCTGGAAAGGATGAAGAAAAGCACATCAATTAGCGTCGAGACGTTGAGTCATTCGTGCTGGACAGTAGATCGAGGTTGATATGATAGGAGAGAAGAAGGACCCAGGCCAACCCAGAAAGCTTCCTGCTTTTCAGAGAGCCATAAAAATAATTTTAAAACAAAACAAAAAAGGAATTAATGAGCTCAGATTGCCCAAAGCTGTGCCAGACAAATATTTCCAGGAGGAGCAATCAGGATGTCCAGACAAAATCTGCTATTTTGGTTTTGTTGTGATCACCGTAAATCTCAGAGCTATTCAGACACGCCACTCAAAGGCATTATTTGAGGTCTGTTGGCACGCATCAGCAGCTCCGTTGTTGTGTCTCGAGACTACCAGCCAACAATTTAATAATTGCCTGCAATTTTGCCTTCCCAATAATGAATGTCTGGCTTGCAAAATTGAGATGCAATTATTTTGAATTTTTTATATCTGGGTGGCAGAACAACTCGTCGAGCAGCAAAGGTTAAAAGCACTTCGCATCTGTTGGCTGACATCTAGTGGCTGTCCAGGTTGTGCAGGCCAGAAGTGGAGGATCTACTCTTGAAGGACCTCTAGATCAAGGGCCTTCAAACTTAGCAAGTTTAAAGAGTTGTGGACTTCAACTCCCAGAATTCCTGAGCTAATATGACTGGAGGAGGAGGAATTCTGGGAGTTGAAGTCCACAAGTCTTGAAGCTGTCGAGTTTGAAGACCCCTGCTCTAGATCAGTGTTTTGCAAACTTGGCTGGTTTAAGATGGGTGGACTTCAACTCCCAGAATTCCCCAGCCAGCAATTCTCAGTCATGGAAGCTGAAGTCTGCACACATCTTAAAGTGGCTGAATTCTGAAAACACTGCTCTGTCTTGAACTATTTTTGCACTCTTTTCCAGAAGCTTAGCATCCCCTTAAGTCATGTCTGTGAACAGACTTGATTAATTTTTTTTCTTTTCTTCATTTTCTGTCTCCCAGCGCTTGGATTCCAAACAAGGCAAACGAGCCAAGATTTCTAATTAAACAGTGGAGGCTTTTGTGCACCAGTTTAACCTGTTTGCTGATTTCTTTCGGTTTTCTACCTTCCAAAATTGAGCTGATGATGTTTTGAAGAGAAGGGAAATACCATCCTTGTCCACTAGGTGGCACTCTATGAGAAATTATTGCAAGTTTTGACTCTTACATGAAATAAGTAGAAGCAATTATTGCTATAATTATTATATTCTGCTGCTGTAATATGATCTGGGTTTTTTTTTTTAAAAAAAATGTCCTATTTCATAGGCTTTTGCTCCTTTGTATCAACCTTTAAAATAAATTTAAACTGTAGGATTTGGTATATTTGCTTTGATCTTACATTGCTTTTAAATTCTCCTATTCTTTCCCAGCTATTCAGCAAGGGATTTCTATCCATTTATTTATTTGTTTAGGTGATGTTTGGAAAATCCTTACCAAAAATCAAACCATTTCCTTTGCACCAGTCAAACTCAATAGGGGCAGTGCTTGCCAATATGGGAAGAAAAGTTTTATCATTGGATCGCAATTTTAAAAGCTGGGACATACAAAAGTGAGGCATGAAAAATCCTCATGATGGAAATTTGGAAGGACAATTGCATGGGAGAATGTTTCATTCTTCTCAAATGGAAATTTGATTTCAAATAACCAGATGAGCTTTAAACCAGCTGAAGAATAACTCTACTCAAAAGGAAAACCCACTGAGTTTTAATTTGGTTTTTTTCAATGAAATGCTTTTGGTTAGAAAGGCAAAATATAATATAGCACAAGCCCGCAGTCCTAGCTTGGGTTTCTACTGTAAAACATCACAATTCAAAATATCTATAACCTCTTTGGCTCCATATTTCTTTGAGACAGGTTGCTGTCTTTATTTAGAAACCCAGACAACTCAAAACGGTTTCTATCCCATGCTATGTGCAGCTGCAACTCTTTATCAAAATACGTCAAGGTCAACAGACAGAGGCCTCATCACCACCTGGAGATGCCCACATGATGATATAAACAACCTTTAATTGGATGAGCCAATTGAACTATTGGGGGTGGGAACGTTGCCATTGCTTTGTATAGGTGATTTACGCACCCATTTTCTCAGATTCAGATTTCTTTTGTTGCTACCACTTGATTTCCAGTAAAAGATATCTTTTCTCCGATTAAAGGAGTCTAAGTATTTCTTTCTTGAATTTGAATGGAGCACCAGCTGACACAGGTCTAAGTTCTCCAAAACTCTTGGCCAACGCGTTGAAGTTGAAGCCTTGGCCAACACATTGAAGTCAAGAGACTTGGAATGGGCTGGGCCAGAAAAGCAGCTACAGAGGTAGCATGGATGGATTGCATGTTCAATCATCCAAACCAAAACAGTAGCTAGGTTGGTAGAAGACATCAACCAAAATCAAAAGAAGAAGACAGTATCAAAGCTAGGCTATATGAAGCGAAAATCATGGACTTACCCAGGTAGAAGTAGGAAGAACTGAGGCTTTGATGAAAAGCTGAAGCTGTTGAGAAGTATAGAATGAACGGACACTTTTATACACCTTCGGTAACTGGTTAATGACAGGCCACAACAGATTTTCCCTGAGGTTTTAATTAATTTTGACTTGTCATGTTATCTTTATCTCACTTAGCAACTTCTTTGCTAATTGAATAATTTTCTTCTATTAGTCGTATAACAAGATCGCATATTTCAGCCTTCCTTCCACCCTGAATTTACCTTCAATCCGCTTTCTCGTGTTCGTAAACAGGAAAGGGCATGCGATCAAAACTAGCTACTCAGCAAATGTAAGAGGAGGAAAAAAAAAAACCACATGGAAAGGTGTTGACCATTCAAGCTTTTAATATTTGATGCGTTTCTCAAATGGTCAGATTTTCATTTAGATCTTCAGTTAATCCCTAAACCAGAAGAAGAATGCTTTGTTCAAGACACTCCATAGATATTCAATAAGATTTGGTTGGCATCAGAGCTACTTCAGGACATGCAGGATTGAAGTGTCTCCCAAAAGAAAAAATGCTGAATTTCATTTGAATCCAATTTCCAAACTCATTTAAAATAAATTTAGGGAGCCGCTTGACTGTTTCTTGCCGGTAATATTTCTCCCCCAAAATCTTACATTTCTACCAATGGGGTTTGCGCTGTCCCAGCCAGTCTATGGGAATTGATTAGTTGCTAAGGAATTGTGAGCTGTCCCCTTAAGGGAATGCATCATGGTAAATGTAGTTAAAGGTATCCTGGGAAATGTAGTTCATGCCACGTGGCTAAATCTGTAATCCTGATTGGTCATTGAACTGACCCTTGGTGGGTTAAGGGAGTTTTCCACATTCTTTATCTGAACTCTCTACCGCATGGCATCTTCCAGGGTTGCCATCTGGCCATTTTTCCGGCCAAATTCGAGAAATCTGGCTGTATAGAAATCTGTTTGGCCGTGAAAAAAATCATGTCTCAATCATATATTTGGCTGGAAATTTGGCCGTATGAAAGTTGCTTGGCCATGAAATCGAAATTTTGGCCGAATACCGGTTTTCAATACAATATATTCTCCTTGCTGAAGAAGTCCCTGGCGGCCTCGGGCGACGACGTGGAGAAGAATAGCAGCCGCCTCAAGTTAGTCCTAAGGAGCCTGGTGACCAAGGGGACGCTGCTACAGATCAAGGGCACGGGCGCCTCGGGCTCCTTCAAGCTCAACAAGAAGCGGGCCGACCCAAAGGACAAGGTGGCCCTCAAGCAGCAGAGTCGGCGGGAGCCAAGAAGGCGAAAAGGGCTGCAGGTGCCGCCGGGGCGAAGAAAGCTGTCAAAAACCCTGCTTCAGTGGCGGCCAAGAAGCCAAAAAGCCCCGCTAAACCCCTGAAGGCAAAAGCTGAGCCTCAGGCTTCCACCAAGGCCAAGCCCCCCCCCCCCCAAAAAAAAAAGAAGGGAAGCTCCCGCGGCTTCGCTTCAACCCCAAGGCTCTTTTCAGAGCCACTCAGAATTGTCTTGAAAAAGAGTTGAACAACGTGGACCGGTGTGAAGACCCTTCAGTTTGTTTTGGAGGGAAATATTAGACAGTCAAAGTAACGGGAAGGTATCGTGGCCGAGAGCGGTCTAAGGCGCTGGATTAAGGCTCCAGTCCCTTCGGGGGCATGGGTTCGAATCCCACCGTGTCATTTTATTTGTTTAGTGATTATATTTTTTCAATGGGGGGGGGAATCCCCCTAAAAAATGCCCTAGCTCCCACCTCCTCGGGATCGCTGCATTTGGCCCTGAGCTTTCCAAGCGGTTATTTGAAGTGAGCTGCCTAGCCTGGATGTGAGTAAAGAAACGCAGAAATTCCCATGATGTCACGCTGTCGAAGAAAGACTATTTTTTGTGATTGGATTATTTAAAAACAGTTAAAAAAAACAAAAAACGATATATCCTCATGTTATATTGAATAAAAAAAATTCGGCCAGAAAATTTGGCCGTGAGAGAAAATAATTTGGCCGTATTTTGACTTGAGTTTGGCCGCAGAGCCAAACTGCGATCTGGCAACCCTGGCATCTTCCTTCTATTGCTATGAGATGGGTTAGGAGATAACCATCTTTCATATACAAGGCAGATATACAAAGGATTGATCATTAAAGAAGAACTTCATCACAAATGTGAGTTATGAAGATACCTGATGTACCAATAAATAAACTTCCTTATGGAAGCTTTGTTGAGTTATCTATCTGTATCTGCACAGCTATAAATCTACTTCTGTGCAAGAGACAGAACAGGGTTTATTTTGGAGAAAAAAATGAAAAGGAAGAGAACAGGTTGTTGATCTCCATCCAGTTCAGATCAAGAACTTAAAATCTGGTTGATAAAAGCAGACATTCGTGGATTATCTCGCTAAAACCTGGATTCTGATCGAGAAAGGTATGTGTAGTCAAAGCTATGTCCCAAAGCTGCTTAACAAAAAGTCTGGTTACCTCTTGAAAAAAGCACCTTTGGGACAACCTGGATGTCTGAGAATCTCCATAGACAGTCAAAGCTCTGGTTTTCCCAGGAATCATGCATGGCTGGGAGAGTTACACCATATGGAAGGCCAAGCCCCAAAGAATTGATGCTTTCAAATTGCGGTGTTGGAAAAGTCTCTTGAGAGTTTCTTGGACAGCAAGGAGATCAAATCAGTCAATCCTAAAGGAAATCAACCATGACTATTCTTTAGAAGGACAGAAACAAAAGTGCAGAGAAGAGCAACCAGCAGCAGCCAAAAAAAGTCAATTCAATCCTAAGTTGCATTAACAGAGGGTCAAGATCAACTCAAGATCAGGTGAAGTGTTAATACCACTCTGTAAAGCCTTAGTAAGGCCACACCTAGAGTCCTGCATCCAGCTTTGGTCACAACACTATAAAAAAGATGTTAAGACTCTAGAAAAAGTGCAGAGAAGAGCAACCAGGATGATGAGGGGACTGGAGGCTAAAACCTACAATGAACAGTTGCAGAAACTGGGCCTGGCTAGTCTAGGGAAGAGAAGGACCTGGGGGGACAGGAGAGCATCTTCCAATATTTGAGGGGCTGCCCCAGAGAGGAGGAAGAAGGGAGCCAAGCTGTTTTCCAAAGCACCCAAAGGCCAGACAAGGAATAATGGATGGAAACTGAACAAGGAGAGATTCAACCTGGAAATAAGGAGAAACTTTCTGACAATGAGAACAGTCAACCCATGGAGTAGAAGTTGTCTTCAGAAGTTGTGGGAGCTTCATCACTGGAGGTTTCCAAGAAGAGACTGTACTGCCATTTGTGGTGTAGGGGTCTCCTGCTTTGGGAGGGTTTGGACTAGATAACCTACAAGATCCCTTTCAACTCTGTCAAATCTGTTAAACTGGAGCTGTAGCTGAAATATTTTGGCCACCTGATGAGAGGAAGGGGACTCATTGGAGAAGACCTGGATGTTGGGAAAGATGGAAGGCAAAAAGGGGAAGCAGAGGATGAGATGGTGAGATGATGTTGATGCAATAGTCTTGAATTTGGGCAGATGTAGGGAGACAGTGGAGGGAAGGGAAACCTGGTGTGATATGATCCCTGGAGTCATGAAGAGTTGGACATGACTTAGCAACTGAAGAACAACAGCAAAATTAGGAAAATGGATCTTCTGTTAACAGCATTATGAGGTTGCCATCCAAAGAATATTGAGGAGCATATAGTGTAGATGCTTTTGTTTAGTTTACTTTATTGTCATTGCCCCTCGCACAATGAAATCAAACACCATCTTCAATGCACATCATGACCATGAAAATAAACACAAACACACTTCCTTCACCCTCCACACATTGAACCGAAAACCCCCAGCACCACACCAACACTGCACTACACAGCAGATTTCAACAGAGCTCCTGCCCTGGGATAGAAGCTGTTTTTCAGCCTATTTGTCCTTGTTTTTATTATTATTCTGTACTGTCTGCCAGATGGTAATAGTTCAAAAAAAGGGTTCCCAGGATGAGATGGATTTTTGAGGGTGTTTTGAACTTTCTTAAGGCAGCGGAAGCTATAAAACTCTTCCAAAGAGGGGAGGAGGCAACCCATGATCCTCTGGGCAATGACGTTAACCCTCTGGAGCTGTTGTTCCTCCAGATCATAACCAATCAAAATGGAACTGGAAGGGACTTTGGAGGTCTTCCAGTCCTGCCCTTTGCTCAAGCAGGAGACCCTATACCATTTCAGACAAGTGACTGGTCCAGTCTCTTCTCAAAAGCCCCAAGGGATGAAGGACCCACGATTTCTGGAGGCAACTTCTGCTCCACCACTTAATTGTCCTCAGCATTGTCCTCACAACAAACTCATTCAGCTAAGAGGATATTGATTGACATTCCCTAAATTACTGACTCCATGCCAAAGACAGAGGTGAGTTACCTGGCCTGTAAGGATGGACACGTAATTTCCTGGCACGGAAAAATATCCTGTTTATTTCCACAAATACAGGTGATCTAAATCACCTTGAGACACCTCGGTGTTGACATCCATGCAGATGATGGGCAGGTCCATTTTTTTCCCCCATTTTTTGCTGTCATCTGGGATTTGCTGACCTCTATCTGGGATGTGTCCATGGTGGTTTTAGTACGCAACAAATAAATGGGCAGAGTAACCTGTTTGACTCACATCCTTCACCAAAGGCGGGGAAATATTAATCTTTCGGTACGGGACTTTTGAATCTAGGGATGGATGGATGGATGGAGATAAAGAAAGTGCAAGCCAAGGCAAAAGGATGTTAGGGTGGAGCTGAAATCCGCAACGCTAACAAAAAAAGAAGAAGAAAACAGGAGAGAAAGAAAAAAAAAAAAAAAGCCAGCAACTCATTAATTGTAACAGACAATTATTCAATTACCACAAGTCAAAATAAAGATAACTGGGGAAAAAAAAATAATGGTTATGGATTAATTAAACCTCCAGGCACGAGGCATTATTATTATTATTTGCCTGCCTCCAGAAAGATATAAAAGGTGGAATTCTCCACTGAATCTTCACCAGTGTGAACTACTCGTTTGCAACTTCATTGCTTCTTCTGAGCTCTGCAAAGAACCGGGTAAGTTTGCATTGATTCTCTCTCATTCCTTCTCTCTGGGAATTTGGGGGAGTTCTTTAGTTCTGAGGATGGAACTGAGACAGGGCTCCAAGCAGAAGGAAGGATTTCTTTCTGTGCTAATCCTTCTAACAGGAAAGCCATAGCTCAGGTAGCAATCAAAGGAAAGTAGCTGATGTACCTTCAGGCAGGCTCAGCTTGGCTCATTTATAATCGGCAAACTACTTTAGGGAAACAAAATGATGGAATGGCTCAGTTAGGAAGAGCAGCTTGACTTATATGCTGCTTCACAGGGCTTTACAGCCCTCTGTAAGCAGTTTGCAGAGTCAGCCTCTTGCCCCCCCAACTATCTGGGTCCTCATTTTACCGACCTCGGAAGGACGGGAGGCTTGAGCCGGTCATGATCGAACTCCTGGCTGTGGGAATGCAGAGTTAGCTTGCAATACTGCCTTCTCACCACTCCATCACAGAGGCTTGGAGTTGTAGGGGCCTCCTGCAACCATGCCAGAGAAAAATGCTTATTTGAGGGGGTGCCCCAAAGAGGAAGAGGTCAGCTTGTTTTCCAAAGCATCAGAGGGCAGGACAAGAAGCCACGGACGGAAACTAATCCAGGAGAGAAGCAACCTGGAATGAGGGAGAAACTTCCTAAGAGCCAGGACAATTCACCAGTGGAACAGAAGTTGCCTTCCAAAGCTGTGGGGGAGGTTTTTAAGGAGATTGTACAGCCATTTATTGTCCTGCTTAGCAGAGGGTTGGACTAAAAGACCTCAAAGATCCCTTCAAGATCTATTCTGAATAGAATGTAGCTAATTTGCACTTTTCCAATAGTTTGCAAACTGGAAGGGAATCTTTCATCTTATCTGCTTGTTAAATTGACAAGATGCCTTTCTCCCAGCAATTCAAGATGGTAAAAATCTCCAATTTTTCTCCTACATGTACAATCTTGCAGAAAATCTCCAAATTTTCTCCTGCATGTACAATCCTGTGAGGTTGAGAGATAATAGCTCTGTTCATGGCATGTTTAACCTGGTCTGCATTTCCACAACATTTAAGCTTGGCTAGGTTTAATCTTGACCAGGCTTTGGGGTACATTAACATCTTAAGGTTCAGGTTGCTCAGTTTATGGCTAAATCAATTTGGTAAAGCTAGAAAAGGGATTTATTTAGAAACTAAATTAACTTTCTTTGAATGTATCCAAACCATCCAGTCACCTTCTGGTGCTGAGGGTGAATTTGAATCCTCTCACGACACCAATATGAACTATATTAGTTGAAAAACAAAATGAATTTGAATTGAATTCAAATCTGAATTTGAATCCTGCTTAATTTCGTGAAGATATTTCTGCTTTTTTTCCCTCTTAGCAGCAATGCTAAGAATGCTAACAATGCTATCTGAGCTACCTTGTCTTCTTGCAGACATTTCATGACCCAAACTAGCTAACAACATTGGTGCTAGTGGGCTTTGCTGCAAATACTCCTTCTAGCACTGATGGGGTTACTTAGATGGGCCATGAAATGTCTAAAAGAAAGCAACCAAGCTCAGAGAGCATCAAGGACTCCTCATTTCAACCCTGAGCTACAAATCTTCTCCTCTATTGGTGAGGAGACCGATCCACAAGGTGTGTGAGCCACCAGATGTGTAGCCAATGGTCTGAATGAACCCACCTCCTGAGATCCAGCCACGAACAGAGTTGCTACTTGCAACTTGCTAAGCCGTTAAAGAAAGGATTAATAAAATCCGACCTCGTGCAAATCAAGAATCAGCTTTGGAAGCCATATTAGCATCAGACGCCTTCACACTACCATATTCTTGAGCCTGGGAAAATGGGAGGGGGGAATTTCTTGGAGCATATGTGGTTAGACTTAATAGCATTCTTTTTCTAAGTCAAGGTCATGTTATTTCGGCACCTGGGTGAGGGGACATCTCAAGATGGGATGGATGGTGATGGAGGCATGTGATGCAATCATGGATGCAGGGGATGGATTTGTCGTTTTTATTTTTTGTAAGAAAATCCAGAACTTTCAGATTCGGGATTCTCCAGATATGCCAGTTGACTACCCAAATAAAAAAGAACTCTGGAGAGGATGTCTGTCTCAGAGTTATTTGCTGGAATGGAGGTTTTCTCGAACGCTGGCATCAAGAGCACATCAATTTTAACTTCTTCCAATGACCATTGTTCACCATGGATATCTTTTCTCATGTTCTTCTTCCAGATCCATCATGTCTTGCTGCCCTCCATGCATACCATGCTGCCCTCCATCTTGCGCCATCCCATCCTGCGCTGCTAGACCCACCGTAGGTCTCGGAGGATGTGGGACTCCGTCTGCCCTCGGGGGCTTTGGAGGCATGGGGGGCTTAGGAAGCTATGGCTATGGGGGCTATGGTGCCATGGGGGGGAACAGGGGCTATGGAGGTTTCAACTCCGGTAATGGTCCTGCATCTGCTAGTAGCCTTGGCACACTTGCCGGAGTGATCCCGTCTCCCATCAGCCAGATCCCACCCTCTGAAGTGGTGATCCAGCCTCCATCCGTTGTGTTGACCCTCCCAGGACCCATTCTGGCGGCCAGTTGTGAGCCGGTGGCCGTCGGTGGTTATTCAGCATGTGCTGCGGGATCTTTTGGGAGCTCCTATTCTCGTGGGATGCTTGGCACTGGCTCAAAGGGCATCTGTGGCCCCTATCGCAAATTCAGCATCTGTGGTTCACCGTGCTAAACCGAAGCTCATCCGAGAAGACCCGAAGGACTGAAAAGCCGTTGCGACGTCAGTGAATGTATGCCTGGAACATAAAGACTGTCAGCCAAATTGTTAAGTTGTTTGCCCAATGAGACAATTGAGTGCAGGTATTTGTCTCATGCTCTAGGCTCTTTCTGAAAACCTGTTCTTTTCTCTTTGCTTGTTCTAGAAACTGCAAGTTTAAAGCCAATTTTTCTGTCGTTTTCATCTGTTCTGTAATTGCACTGGGAAAGGGAAATTGGTAAAGAGACAGAAATGTTAGAATCCAACTGTTGCTGTGATAATATGATGTTCTTTTGCCCTATTAAAGCTTGTGCTGCATTATAAGTCCTGTTTGTGAGTATTTTTATTTTCCTTCCAATTTATTCTCTGTTTCCCTGCTTCTGGTAGAAATATGTGATTTACTCTGCCAGATTCTTGTTCATAGTAAAGACTATGGGGACTGGAGGCGAAAACATAGGAAGAAGGGTTGCAGGAACTGGGCTTGGCTAGTCTAATGAACAGAAGGACATGGGGAGACAGGATAGCAGTCTTCCAATATCTCAGGAGCTGCCCCAAAGAAGAGGAAGTCAAGCTATTCTCCAAAGCACCTGAAGGCAGGACAAGAAGCAATGG
>BLBF01000081.1:9978516-9992282 GCA_015471245.1 Laticauda colubrina
AAGGAAGGAAGGAAGGAAGGAAGGAAGGAAGGAAGGAAGGAAGGAAGGAAGGAAGGAAGGAAGGAAGGAAGGAAGGAAGAAGAGGGAGGGAGGGAGGAGATGGAGGGAGGGAAGAGAGATGGAGGGAGGAAAGAAGGAGAGATAGAGAGAAGGAGGAAAGAAGGAAGGAGAGATGGAGAGAAGGAGGGAGGAGACACAGAGGGAAGGGGGGAGGGAGGAAGAAGATAAGCAGATCTTAGGCACTGATGAATGGATGGATGGAAGGGAGGGAGAGGAGGGGAGATGCAGAGGAAGGAAGGAAGGAAGGGAAGGAGGAAGGGATGGAGGGAGGAAGGAAATTAAAAGGGGGAGGGAGAGAGCGGAAGGAAGGGGGGAAGGCCTTTTTTCCACCCAGATGTCCAACTATGGTGTCTTTTTTCCATGGTGGTATGGCCACAGATGTTATTACCACTGTGGCATAGGTGGTTGATGTGGTTCCCGATGGGGCTATCCACCATGCTATCCGTACAATCTAAATTAAACTCAAGAATTGATTCAAACATTGGAACAGAATTCCATTTCTTTGCAGTCCTTGTTATGGCCACATGGTGGCACCGCATAACCAAAGTTATTTTTTTTAAGATTAACTTTGTTTTTCTTATCCCGTGTGAGTCAAGAACAACAAATGCGGTGTCTAAAGGCGTCATGCAGTGGTGGGATTCATTTTTTTTTTCATACCGGTTCTGTGGGCGTGGCTTGGTGGGCGTGGCAGGGGAAAGATAGTGTAAAATCTCCAGTCAAAGGTGGTATTTGCCGGTTCTCTGAACTCCTCAAAATTTCTGCTACCGGTTCTCCAGAACTGCTCAGAACCTGCTGAAGACCACCTCTGGTCCCATGCTTCTTTTCCCGGGGTAACATTTTGAACCCTTTACTATTATTCTATACAAATATCTTTTTAAAGGGGGCCCTCCTGTGGTCAATCTTAGCTATTGCATCTTCAAAAATGAAGGTTGTGCAGTGTTTCACTGAACAAGCCACTAGAGGGCACTGCTTGTGCAACCAAAGTATATGCAAAGCGGCACAATGCAAAGTATCTCTCATGCCCTATTTGTCTGTCCTGAACCAGTTTAGCCAGTATCCTGGAGCCTAATTTAAAAACAGGAGTATAAACCTATATGTCTTCCTAACATAGGCCACTAGGTGGCTGATTTTAACTGTCCCAAAAAACTTGATGCCAAAATAGCACCATCCAGTGGTGGTTATGGAGAGATTCATTTATGTTTATTTATAAATTGTACTCCATGTTGCTGGATAATCTCGTTTCTTCGTTGGTTGGGTTAGGCTTAGGATTTATGTTTATGCTGAACATGACAAACCACACAAGTTTTACAGCCACGGTTTTCTCAAATGTTTTTATTTGTAAAAAAAATAATAATCATAAATCATTGCCATATTTGAAGGCTTGGACAGGTGGGGAATTAAAGATATGTTTAAAGTAAAGGATGTCAGATGAACAGGAAAAGAGGAGGAGGAGGAGGAAGAGGAAGAGGAAGAAGAAGAAGAAGGAGAAGGAGAAGGAGAAGGAGAAGGAGAAGGAAAAGGAAAAGGAGAAGGAGAAGGAGAAGTGGATTAGATAACTTTTCTCCATTTCTGATTTTTCTTTTCCTTCATAAGTTTTCGGCGATTGTTCCTGTATTCAACGAAAAGCTTGGAAACTGGGCTAATTTTTATTCCCTCAATTTTACATTTTTTTGCACACTTGCACAGGCATTGCAGGTAAACCCTAAATGCTTCTGTTGAATAAATGTATAAATGGAAAATATGTAGGAATGGGATTTGATTTGCAAAATAAACCTCAACAGATGTTTGTTTGCAAAATGGCATGGAAACACAAGTTGATTTGATTGGCAGTTTTTTGTCACCGATGTTGGTTTGGAAATATTCTCTTCCCCCCCCCCCCCCACTCATGTACACTGGAGGTTTGCACACCCATTCTCCCAGTATGTGCAATGGAGAAGGTCAACAAACTGTGTCACAAAATTCTGGAAAGTGCAAATATCAAAAGATAACTGCCTTCCAGGTTTGTATATTGAGATTTGGGAAAACGTCAAATGTTTCTTTGCAGAGAGAAAAATCCTCTGTATTTCTTTTTCTTAACCAGACAAAATAACTCTTCCTCGCGTTCAAAATGGCCAGTTGACCGCTGAGGAATATTTCTTCCCGGTGTTTGAAATTTTCACCGTTTTGGACAGGTTTCTGGGGGCTGTGTGGGCAAGGCTGGGCTGAGATCCTTTGACCAAGGAGGTCCGAGAAGGTTTGACCAGGGAAGCTCGCGAACCCTTGTAGAAATGAGCTTGGGAGGTTTTTGTCACAAAGGAACGGGCCCCTCTCTTGATGAACGAATGCGAGCGTGTCAGGAAGTTGGCGCGTGGGACCTTTGTGGCGATGACCCGTGAACCTTTGGTGGCCCTGGGTTGGGAGGAGATCTTTGCTTCAGGTTGCAGCGGTTCATCGACTTGGGGGAGATCCAAATCTCTGCCTTGGTTTCCTTGAGGGTTCTTGGATGGATACTGTGTGGTGAGTCTTTTGGTCCTCTGGGATAGCTCTTCCTTACTGGAGCAAAGCAGAGGTTCTTCAGAGGTGTAGAAGGTTGGTCGTCTGGAGACACGTGGGACCTGGGTTAAGCCCGGGTGAAGATCTCTGGAGGAATAAAGCACGGGGCCTTTGGTCATCCGAGGAACACGCTCAGGAACCACACAAGGCAACAAACCCTTGTGGATGGGGCCATGTGGACCTTTGGTCGTGCCGTCGTATCCAACTGTACTCTGAATTTGGTATGGGTAGTCCTCTACATCGGACCTCACCAGATTCCTGGTCGTTCTCAGCTTTGAGAACTTGGTCAGGCATGCGTCGAACTCCACAGGGTTGTTCTGGGGTTGATACCCAGCTACATGGGCCAGTGAGTATGGCGTCACCCAAATCCCACGTCTGTAGAGTGGGATGTTTCTGGAGGAAATCAGCTTTGACCCGTAGAGTGGGATATATTGGGATCCATACCTCGGAAGTCTTTTCTTAACGAACATTGGCAATGGAGGGCCTATCGGCTTACAATGATAGGCATAATAGGGCATCTTTTCTCGGGCGTAGCGATACCTATAAGGATGAAAAGAGGAACTGCATATGCCTAGACTTTCATCCCTGGGTTTCATTGACATACATCAGTAATAACTATTCACTCATTATTTCGTTCATTCAATCATCGATTGACTAATTCGTTCATTCGTTTGTTCATTCACTTTCAGCCCCCTGGTTTCATTGATTCAGTCAATACATCAGCAATAACGATTCATTCATCCATTCATTCCTTCTTTCATTCATTCATTCATTCATTCATTCATTCATTCATTCATTCTATCATTATTTCCTTCAGTCTTTCATTCAGTTTCATCCCTCTGATTTCATTAAGTCATTCAATACATCAGCAACAACTAATCATTCATTCAAACCATCTATGTTCTGCCTCCACATTTTTAGGGATAGGTTTTTAAAGATTTGCAACATGCTTTGCAGATGACACAACTGACTGGACAAAAAGTTAGGGTTAGAGAATACCTCACTCTGCTTAAGTATCCTGTTTTTAAAAAAAAACGGTTTGTAGATTAGTATGCCAGCCTTATTTTAAAACAATACTTGTTTTTTAAGAGATTATATATTCTTTCCTACATCTTCCCTTTGTCCAGTCCATTGTGTCACCTGTAAATCATGTTGCAAATCTTAAAAATCCATCCTTAAAAATGTGGAGGCAGAACAATGAAGGGATGGTTGAATGGATGGATGGATGAATGAATGGGTGAATGAAGAGATGGATGGGTGGATGAGCGGATGGATGGATGGATGAATAAATGGGTGAATGGACAAATGAATGGGTGAATTAATGGATGAATGATTGAATGAATGGGTGAATGATTGGATGAATGGGTGAATGAAAGAATTAATGATTAACAATGAACAGGCCAAGTTGGAAGAGAATTCAGGGGTCTCCCTTTCCAATATAGTGCTCCCCCTTTTTTTCCCCTGTCCCCCAACTTACCACCGAGAAAACTGCAAGGGGTTTCCCCGAATTCCATGGTCCATGTGTTCCAGAACAGCAGCAAAATCCGTATCCTTTCAAAGGAAGTCACCTTTAATGTAGGAAAAAACAAGACCCCACCATTGTGTTGTGGTCAGGTTTCCCCCCAGGCTACTGACTACAAACTCCACAAACTCTTGCTCAACCTCATTTCTCGTGGCTGTGCCTAAACAGATGGCTGCGTCAAAAACAGCCTTTTGATTATATTTCGCTGAAACAGGTTCCACAGGTAACCAAGGTTAGCAGGTCTGAAAAAGAAGTGAGGGAGAGGGAGGGAAGGAGGGAGAGAAATTGGAATCGAAGACATGGATCCCTCTTGTGAGTTCGAAGGAATAGATCTGGGAGAGGAACCTGGATTCTTTGTTTAACAAAAAAAATTCTTTACAGGACTTCTGGATTTCCAGATGTTCACATCTGGCAACTGATGTGGTTTCCCATCATCTGCCATGGTTTCTGGCCTTGGTTGGCCAAGGGTGAGTAACCATTGCCATGCCGTCCTGACTTATTCTCTCCACAGGGCAGAAACAGCAGCCTTGAAAATTTCAGAGATGCTAAAATTACAGCTAGTCCTCTTTTAGCGACTGCCTTGTTTAGTGATTGTTGCTTATGACCGTGATTTAAAAAAGTCACTTGGGGGCCAGTCCTTGTGTTGAGAACCTTCCCAGATCTGTAAAGCCAAGGCTAAGTAAAACTAGAATATTACCACTTTTGCAGTTTCACTCAGTGACTGCTTTTTCGCTCCCCATTGTGGTCGTTGAGCGAGACCTACCTCCGTAATGCAGAGGAAGAACCTGTGCACAACATCTCTTTGAAACGTCACTAATTTTACAAAACTTTTTGGCAGAGGCTCTCTCTAAATATCATCTAATTGTTTCTCGGATGAAAGAAGGCAGGCAAAAATACAATATTGCAAGCCCAGGTGCCAAGAGGAAAATTATATATATATGTGAAAACATTTCGGCTCAGCTCCCAATTTCCAGCTCCATCATTATCCCGACTATTTTTTTTTAAATGAAACGCAGCATATTTTATTTATTTATTTTTAAAAAATGAAACGCAGCCAAAATGGGCCTCAACCGTCAACCGCCTCCCCAAACAAGTCAACCCCACAGATTGGAGCAAAACATTTGCACCCCGTTGTTTTGTTTGTTTAAATAACAGAAGAGTTGGAAGGGGCCTTGTAGGTCATCTAGTCCAACCCCTCCGCTCAAGGTTTTCTCCAGACACCCCCCTCCCTTCTGGCCCCTGCAAAAGAAAGCTTCTAGGATTCCCTGGGTGTAGAAAGCTCGCTTCTCAAGTTTTCTGCTCTCAGCCAAGGATCCTGCAGGGAGCCACCGACTTACCTGATGCCAGATGGATGGAAATCCCTTTGTTGAAGGACTCGGGATCTCAAAGAGCATTTTTAAGTAGTTTAAACATTTCCCCCTCAGGGACGTGAAACATCCCTGCTGGGAGGGACCTCCCTGCCAACCTGCCAATCCTGACACCCCAAAATTTGCTCCAATCTTCCAAGGAAACTCTCCGCCTGCCACCTTTTGGACACGTCAATTGGCTGTTGAGTTAAACCCTTTTATTTTTTTTATTTTTTTTGCCCTGCAAAACCGCCAGGGGGAATTTGTCTAAATGAAACAGGAGCCGCCGGATGTTTGCTCTGCAGGGTCCAAATTCCACCCCCCCCCCCCCACCCACACACACGCACCCCTAATCCGAAAGGAAAATCTAACGGGGGGGGTTTGGGGGGGGGGTGAGAGAGAGAAATGCCCTGGAGATTCACGTCTTCTTTGGCTGGAATAATTTGGGAAGCTGGCTCACAGCCGGTGGAGGAAATGGAAGTGGAACAAGGATGTTGTTGTTGGGATTTTAGACCGTAGAGATGCGCCACCTTTTCAGTGAGAAAACTGAGGGATGCTCTTTTTTTAAAAAAAGTGGAAAGTTGTGTCACCAAATGATGGTGTTCCCCAAATCTTGTTTCTTCTTCACAACATACCCAAAGAATAAATAGGAAATTACCTTCATCTTCCTTCTCCTCCGTCTTCCTTCCTTCCCTTCCTTTTCTCCTTCCTTTCTCTTTATCTTCCCTTCATCTATCTTCCTCCACCCCTTCTCCTTCCCTTCTTCTCACCTTTCTTCCTTCCTTCCTGCCTTCATTCTCCTTCCTCCTTCCTTCTGTTCTCTTCTCTTCCCTCCCTTCAACTTCCTCCCTCCCTTCCTTCCTGCCTGCCTTCCTTCTTCCTTCTGTTCTTTTCCTCCCTTCCCTTCAACTTCCTCCCTCCCTCTCTCCTTCCCTTTCTGCCTGCCTGCCTGCCTTCATCCTCCCTTCTTCCATCCTTCTGTTCTCTTCTCCTCCCTCCCTTCCCTTCTTTTCAACTTCCTCCCTTCCTTTCAATGTTTCTCCTCCCTCTTTTCCTTCCTTCCTTCCCTCTTTCCCTTCCCTTTTTTAAATTCAAAGCCCAAGGGGAAAGACAGTTTTTAAAATGCCTTAGATGCTCAAGAAAACATATCTTTTATTTCTGACTTTATTCTGCCCAAACTAGATATCCAGCTTTTTAATTTCCTTCTTTCTCTCCTTCCCCAAATTATGTCAATCCAGTTGTTTACAAAAATTAGCAATTGATAGCGGAGGGCATGTGAGGATAAAAAAACCTGTATTCATTGGACACTTAAAACCACCTGAAGTTTCTCCTTTTCCTGAAAGGAAGGGGTGGAAAAAGGCAAAATAAAAATTATGGCAGCCACACCTCCTTTTTTAAACTCCCAAATAAATCAGTGGATTTGTCAGTTAACTTGCTCAGTGTTTTGGAGGTATTTGCTCATTTTTATTTTCTTTCTCTCTCTCTCTCTCTCTCTCTCTCTCTCTTTCTCCAAACTGGTTTGAAAAAGCACGAATGCATTAAACACTGTTTTGACTACGAACGACGTTAAGGCAAAGGCATGCTGGAAAAGAGATCTCTAATTTTTTTTTTTTACCCAAATCATTTCCTGCTTGGTAATTAATGCATTTGCAAGGTTGCAGAAAAGGGCAACACCTCCTCCTTTTGCTGGATTTAACCTTGTCAGGGATTGTTGACGGTTATTATTTCATTTTCCTAACTTATCCCAAATGCAAAGCCCCTCTCCCACTTGCAAACTGGGCTAAGAATCTCCCTGCGCAAAGAATTGGACTTGAAGACGCAACTTTGCATCCCAGCCAGGACAAACGATCTGAGCTGGCCTCTGAGCATGAACAGAGTCCCTTTCTCACCATACCCAGAGGCTACAGAGGACATCTCGGTGACGAAAGAAGAAAGCAAGACGAGAAGACTTACTGGAAAATGTGGTATGGTTTGTTTGTTTGTTTTTTCCCTTCTCATTTGGAAAGTTGGGCCAAAAGTTGAACGTTGGAAGAGCCCAAAGGCGAACGGAGCAGAAACAGGAAGCAGAAGAAGTAATAGTTGGTTTCCAAATTTCTCAGGCCAGAAAATGATTTTTAGTTCAGGAAAGCAAAGAGGCAGCCCACACCTGTTGTAACTACTACTGTGTGCAACATAGTCTCAGATACACAAACAAGGTATTTCTGATCCTATCGTGTTTTTTAATTAAATTTTTGGGGAAGCCTCAGGAAATCTTCTTATGTGGAGGAATTTCTCTTGACTCTGCAATCCCAACTACTAATTAGCCGTGATGGCTACAATGCGCATCCTTCTTGCTCTCCTCCTTCCTTTGTTATAAAACAGAAGAATGATATAAAGACATAAAGGGAACAATGACGGACAAAGGATCTTGCACAGCTGAGAAGGCAGTTTTACGTGGGTTTAGTGCAGGGGTCTCCAAACCTCAGTCCATGGGCCACGGCATGCCAAAAAAACAGCCCTTGCAAACAAGCGAAGCCCGACTGGCAAACCAACAAGGTCAATATTTCATGATAAGCCGGCAGAAACCAACACACAACTCCCTGTCCGTCTTTTGCACACGCATAGTATCTTCAACTTTGCAAAGAGGGGCCCATCTCAGACGTTGTGTGGTTGTTTTTCCTACCCAACCTCAGAGGGATCCTTGTAGCTTGCTGGGGTTTTGGGATAGAAAAGGAAAACCCTCCAGCCTTAAATTATCTCATTCCAAGCCTAGGATCCAGACGCTTACACCGAAATAAATGTCAATTTCGAGAAAATGAAAGGGTGGTTGATAAGTCTCAAGGTCACTCCCTTCTCCTTGTCCTCCTCCACCTCCCTTTTTAATAAAAAGAGTATCGGAAGAAAAGTAACAAGATTGTGGTGATCATAATTGGGATCTAACCCTGAATTAAAACTCTGTGGGTGTAATTTAGAAGTTAGCCGGCCAAGCCCTTTGCTTTGAAGAAAGTCATGTCATTTCGCTGCCTGGGTTGGAAGAGGATAAACATTCGAGAATTGCTGAATTTGCAATTAAGTCTGAGCTGCTGAATTTCTCCACCCAGCAGTACAAGAGAGCCAGCATGGGACACTGGAGAAGATGTTGGAGTAGGACTTCAGAGATGGAGGCTCATCCCTGAAGCTCCTTGAAGAACTTCTCAACTCAACCTATTTTGTTGTTCTGGGAAAACTCTAAAAGGAAGATGATATACCTTTTTTTGGGGGGGGGGGTTACGTTGGGTGGGGCAGGTTACAAAGCTAAAATAATGACATCCACCCCACCTTTTTCAACCCCATGGTGTCCAGGAGAAGTGCTGTAGGAGAAGAGGTGGATCAAACAATCCATCAGATCCATTTCAGCTTTACTATTCCATTTTGCTAATAATTTTGTCCACCACCTAAAGGGATCAATCCTGGGTATTTTGCCTGGGTATAATAATAATAATAATTACTACAAACAGCAGAAACTGCTGTGGCAAAAGAAAGCAAAGATGGTACCAACAGGTGCTCCAGCTGCAATCCCAAAAAAGCTGGAGCACTTCTTGAACACTGTCGGCATTGACAAAAACCCCATTGGTCAATTGCGAAAGGTAGCTCTGCTCAGAACAGGTTACAGCAAGGAGATTTTTAGGACCATCAAATATCTACTTTGCCTAATCCCAGGTTCTTGAGAAGGACTCGAGAGTTGGACAAAAAAGGCCATATCCTCTCCACATAACTGGTTGATTGTGGAACCAACCATAATAATAACACACTGACATGAATAACATTGATAAAATCCACTGCAGTCAATTGCAAAAGGCAGCTATACTCAAACAAGTTTACATCTTGCAATGAGACCTTTAACACTATGAAATACCCTAATCTGCCTAACGCAGGTCCTTGGAAAGGACTCCAGAGGTGGACAGAAAAGGCCAGATCCAGTCTGAACATCTGGCTGACTGTGCGACCAGACATAAATAATAATAATAATAATTTGACTACTGTCAAGGGATTAAAGGGAGATGGAAAAATGACCTTGAGAGACAAGGGAAAGAGATTTTGCATTGCAAGACTGCAGGAATGAGGTCAGCCTTCTCAGACCAAACAGGCAGGAAATGCAACCGGAGAAGCTAATTCTGCTTTATCGTAAGGTTACCTTAACAGAATCTTGCAGGTCTCAAAGCACATGTCTCCTACTATCTCTTTTTATAACCTGAGAAGTTAGGGAGGGTCATTTTGAAGCTTTTTTCCTCCACCCCATTATGCAGCTGAGGACTATGCTGTCTCTTATCTAACCATTCCTAGTCAGCATCTTTCCCTCCCATTTCCCAAGGCCATTCTCACATACCATTACAAGATATTAACAACAACAAAAAAAGACTCTGTCCAAACTCAGCTGAAACGAAGCATGTGATGCTTAAGAACATGCAAATCAGCCTCGTACAATTCATGAGACGTGCTCATTGGAAAGCCAACGGACCATTATACAGTCAAATGAAGCAGGAAATCCATCCCAGCAGCTCAGTGTTGGTGTCTACCTTGTGTCCCACAAACATAACAATTGGATTTGTCCTGCTAAAAGAAAAGATTGCCAAAATATATAAAAATCTATCTCCAGAATGCTGGAAATGTAAAAATTTATCAGATACATTCTACCACATGTGGTGGGCATGTAAATATGCATATATATATATATATATATATATATATATATATATATATATATATATATATATATATATATATATATATATATATATATCGGAGATTGATACAGACATGGATAGAACAAATGGTGGGAGAGCATATTCCGTTTAAACCAGAATTATTTCTCTTGGGACTGATGATAGAAGGGTATAGGAAAGATATAGCATATTTAATTATATATGTTTTGACAGCAGAGAGAATGATATACGTGCAGTATTGGAAAAATAAAACCATACCACCAGAAAGAGAAATAATAAAAAAAAATGATGGCTTGTGCAGAATTGGATAGATTAACTTTGGAATTGAAAAATAAGGAGGAATCAGCGTACTATGAAATGTGGAATAAGTTTTATCAGTGGTTACAAAAAAGAAGGGAAGGCCAGGATAAAAATAGAAATAATGTATAGAACCAAAAAGCAATAATATATATCAATAATATGAAAGTTAATGGTTTAGTTGTATATTTACAGTTGCAAACAATACAAATTTTAAAAAAATTAAAAGAAAAAAGAAAGAAAGAAAAGAAGAGAACGCAGAGTATCACACGCAACCAAGAAGTGCTCACCATTTCACAATTTTTTTAAAATATGAAACCAGGCAGCCTTGAAATAGTAGCAGTAATAAAAGAACAACAGAAACGCTGGCGATGGTGAAACCAAGCCCAGCAAGTTGTGAAAAATTAAACTACACAACAGGTCACTTTAAGTTTCAAAAGGAGCCACTAAACAATCTGACATGAATTTACAAGAGACAGGCTGACTCGGAGTTGTAAATTACTTAATTTACAAATTAATATTTGTTTAGGATTCCTTGGCTGACTAAATTCTCTAATCACACCGGCTTAATTGGATGAAAAGATTGCATCACAGCTGTCTGTCATGGACAGCCCAGACTGGGATCTGCTGACACAGCAAAACAAAAAAAATATTTCGTGTTCTGGGATCGTTCTGTGATTTTTGCACAGTAGATGCCCACAAAAGAGTTTGGCATATACTGGGGTTCCCCCTCCATATTCCCTCTTTTTCCCCTTGCGAGAGACTAAATAATAAGGAAATGATAAATATAGGCGGGCGTATTCATCAGAGATGACATGATGCCAAAGGAGAAAAACCATGGTCAAGAATGTTAGGGTAGCCAAGGCGGGTGTTATTTTTCCTCCCAGATGAGTTTGAAGGAACAGTATCAATTGTGGGTCTGGATTTGAGGCATTTCTCCTCAACAGCAAGGAAGGTTTGGGGTCTGGAAAAACCTGAATCCCCATTAACTATGGATTAATGAGATTTTGGGGCTGGAATGGTTCCTTCTCTTGCCAGTGGCGGGCAGAAGAAGAACACCAGGTCTGTAAAGGTCAGAAGTTTTTTCTTGTACTGAACTCATTATGTCATGGGAGAAGGGGAGGAGCCGATGGAAACATGAGAGTTAGTTGCCCTATGGCAAGGGGTCTTCAAACTCGACAGCTTTAAGACTTGCGGACTTCAACTCCCAGAATCCCTCCTCCAGGCGTGTTAGCTCAGGAATTCTGGGAGTTGAAGTCCACAAGTCTTAAACTTGCCAAGTTGGAAGACCCTTGCCCTATGGTAATTCTCATGTCACAATAGTAATGAATGGATCAAGCCACGTATGGTGGCTAAAAGTATGGATTGCATGAACCAAGCTGTTCACTTGGTTGTCCTCTGTAGAACTAACAAACTTTGGGGTAGGTTGTGAAGTTATTTCCAGAATCATTTCCCGTGCATAAAATTGTGAAGTGCGTGTGCTATCGTCTCTCCCCTGGTTCTTCTCTTCCCTAGACTAGCCATGCTCAGTTCCTCCAACTGTTCATCGTATGTCTTAGACTCTAGTCCCCTCATCATCCTGGTTGCTCTTCTCTGCACACTTTTTAGAGTCTCAACACCTTTGTTATAGTGTGGTGACCAAATTGGATGCAGTACTCTAGGTGTGGTCTTACTAAGGCTTTACAGAGTGGTATTAGTACTTCCCTTGATTTTGATTGTTTCCCTCTGTTGATGCAACTTAGGATCGTATTGGCTTTTTTGGCTGCCTACACTCACTGTTGGCTATTTAATTGGTTGTCCACTAAGACTCCAAGTGCTGGGCTCCATTAGGGATGATCCCTCTCATAGTTACTGCTGTTAAGCCTGGTTTCACCCAGTCTAGATGTGGACTTTTGGTTTTTCTTACTGTTCTTACTAAGCGAAACAAAGTTTAAGGCAAGAGTCTTCAAACTTGGCAAGTTTAAGATTTGTGGGCTTCAACTCCTAGAATTCCTGAGCTAACATGACTGGAGGAGGAATTCTGGGAGTTGAAGTCCACAAGTCTTAAACTTGCCAAGTTTGAAGACCCTCTGGATTAAGGGATTAACAAGAGTTGGAAGAAATCTTGTAGGTCATCTAGTCCAACTCCCCGCCCAAGCAGGAGACCCGACATAATTTCTGACAGATGGCAATCCATCTGGCATCTCTTCGTGAAAACTTCCAGTGATAATAATCCAACATAATCAGGAAGCCATCACTAGTTAGCATGAAGCACCTGAACTGTGTTTGAACTGTGAGGATTAGATGTTCCTTGTCACGTCAGCAGAGGGCAATCCAGGACCATTATCTAGGGCTGAACATTGTCAGAGAGGAGGAATCCCAATCTTTGAACCATCCCAACAAAACAATGAACAATGAGGTTCTCAACCACATCAAACCAATTATGACTCATCCTGAAGACACTGATGTTAGACAAGCAAAAGAAATGTTGTCAAAATAGAACAAAGCAGAAAGAGGGTTGGTCAACTGAACAAGTTGGGAAACCACCCAAAAGAAGGACAATTGCTCTGAGATGGAGATAGGACATAGCAGATCCGACTGACCTCATCTATCAGGATTTACTTGGGGACCCACTGATTGGTTTGCTTCTTCTGCTGTTGCTTCTGTTCTCCGAGCGCAGGTGGTTGGGTGGTTGGACGTCCTTCAGCTTCTCTAACTGGAAATGGAGGCTGGCCTGACTTGAAGGTCTCCTTGTTCGGGACTTGAGGCAAAGTTGGAGGTTCTCTGCAATGTTGATCCACTGAGGTTAGATGTTCCTTCTCCTTTCTGGACAAGCAACCATGCTCCAGATGTATCTTCTGAGACTGGTATCTCAGCAGCTGAACACTCAGAGGTCCACTCTTTCCTTTGGCGGCTCCCTTTTAGATCTTCTGGGACCACATCCCCTTGTTCAGCAGAAGGCAGAGATTCTCCATCGTGTCCTTTCTGAGATGCTATCTCTGGAACCAAGTCTGCCGTCAACTTGCTTGGTCCAGAGGAGAGGACAGGAGTTTGTTTTTGCTGCTGCTGTTCTGTTGACATTTTTCAAATCATCAGTTGGTTTGGGAAGAAGTGACTGGAGATACAGGAATATATACTACTAATATATACTAAATCATTGCGATGGGAAAGCAAAGAGAGAGAGAAAAAATCAGATTTAATTGCATTGAAAATTTGGAGGGGGCAGCAGAGAAGGAAGGAGGATAGCGGGATGGATGGATGTGCAGAAAGAGGGAAGGAAGGAAGGAAGGAAGGAAGGAAGGAAGGAAGGAAGGAAGGAAGGAAGGAAGGAAGGAAGGAAGGAAGGAA
>BLBF01000081.1:9992292-10004493 GCA_015471245.1 Laticauda colubrina
GAAGGAAGGAAGGAAGGAAGGAAGGAAGGAAGGAAGGAAGGAAGGAAAGATTTAATTTATTGGTACACGCATATCAGCTGACTTTTTACAAAGTTCCTAAACATTTATCTGTGTCTGTGCCTACGTGTGAATAAGTGTGTGTGTGTGTGTGTGTGGGCGGGTGGGTGGATGGGTGATACAGGTAACATGCAACCTTCCTCTTCCTCTTAAATATTCTCCCTGCCTTCTCCATTTCCCTAGCCTGCTTTTTCTGGCTGAATCAGGCTGGTGATGTCACCGCTCAGATCCTGCAACTTGGCCATGAGTGACATCCTAGGTTCTTGTAAACACCCCGTGTGGTTGTTGGTTTATTTCTCTCTCTCTCTTTCTCTCTCTAAACAAGGATATTGGGAGGGTGAGCAAAGCAAGGAAATGAATCATTGGGTTTTTTCTGCACGAAACCCTGCCTGGCTCCTTATGGGTCCAAGTCACATGAAGGGACTTTAATTCTCCAGCAAAAATTTCCTTTTCCAACCTCTTGTAACTTAATGCTTTTCCTCCTACAGAGAGTGGGGAAATTTCCGTAGGGTTGGGAGGGAAGGGAAAAAAGGGAGGGGAGAGAAGCATCAAATAATTGAGAGAAGAGAGAGTGAAGCTACTAAACTAGCATTAACTAAATTTGGGGGTAACTAGTTATGCATGGCTAGGGGACATGATGGTCTCAATGGCTAAGACGCTGAGCTTGTCGATCAGAAAAGTCAGCAATTTGGCAGTTCGAATCCCCAGCACCACATCACGGAGTGAGCTCCCGTTCCTTGTCCCAGCAGCTTCTGCCAACCTAGAAGTTCAAAAGCATGTAAAAAATGCAAGTAGAAAAATAGGGACCCCTTTGGTGGGAAGGGAACAGCGTTCCGTGCACCCTTCAAAGTCGTTTAGTCCTGCCGGCCACATGACCACGGAGACGTCTTCGGACAGCGCTGGATCTTTGGCTTTGTGACGGAGAGGAGCACCGGCCCCTAGAGCCGGGAACGACTAGCACGTCGGTGTGAGGGGAACCTTTATCTTTGGTTAAGCATGGCTAGGCTTTATTTTTTTACTCCCGACTTTTAACTCTAACCCATAATGGAGAGATCTCTTCATGGTCTCCCATCCTGTTACTAAGGAGGTTGGTCTCTGTTTGGGTTTTTAAGCCCAGTCCAAATCCAACCAGGTGCTGCTATCCTGGAGACCAAATAAATCAATAAATAGATTTTGTAATGTGAAAAAAAAAGCCTTTAAAAATAAATACATTTTAAATTAATTTTTTTAACTTTAAAAAACGGGGATCCTCGGATGGAATTCACCTGGCCCATTGTAAAATTAGTCAGAGTTACTTGCAGAAAATGTTGCCACTCTGTGGGTCTCCACAAAATTGCTCAAAAGCTTCCAGAGAAGAGAGTGAATGCTTCCCCTTTTTTTATACAGGATTGGCGGGGGGGGGGCTGTTCCCACATGCCAGAGGTCCTCTCCTTTCTTATCAAGCGTTGCAATTTGGCCAGCTCACTCAAATGACTTGTTTGGGTCATTCCAGGGGCTGAAATCGCTTTGCTGCACCCCTTTGAACATCTCCGTCATTTCCCTCTTCTGTCAAGACCGCCTCACCCCCACCCTGAAACTCCTCCTTTCTAATAATAACAACAACAACAACAACAATCATCATCATCATCATAATGCCAAGTTCTTGTTAAAAACAAGACATTTTTCACATTTGCGGCAGATTCCAATGTATCTTGAAATGAGGTGGGGCCGAAGAGTCTAAAAATAAGATGCTCACCTCAAGGTGGAAACAGAAGAAAAATTCCTCGTGAAACTTTTGAAACTTGGGTGGATGGATGGATGGACAAACAGGCAGATGTGGATAGATGGGTGGATAGGCATGGATGGATGAATATGGATAGATAGAGATAGATAGATGGTAGATAGATAGATAGATAGATAGATAGATAGATAGATAGATAGATAGATAGATAGACAGACAGACAGACAGACAGACAGACAGACAGACAGACAGACAGACAGACAGACAGACGGTTGAATAGATGAGCAGACTGATACAATTGTACATTAAGGATAAATTGAATTATTATCCTAGCTAGGTTGAGGAGATAATTCAAAAGACAGAGGTAAGAAAAGTTGGCCCTGTCCCTTCCATGTTTCCTTCCTTCCCTCCTTCCTTCCCTCCCTCCCTCCCTCTCTGTAGTCCTTCCTTCCCTCTAGTTCTTCCTTCCTCCCTCCCTGCCTCTAGTCTTTCCTTCCTTCCCTCCCTCCCTCTCCCTCTTCCTTCCTTCTTTCTTTCCAACTTCAAACCCCAACAGAAGATCCCCATTGAAGTATCATCCCACTGAGTTGCATGTGGCAAACTCTTCTAACCCTCCCCACTAGGCCTCTGACTGTGCTGGGATCTGTCAATCTTTCAAGATTGGATCTTCCAACTGGGGAGTTTCAACCTGCTCTCTGACCTTAGCTTAGCCTTTCACTGGAATTCTGCTTTTTCAATGCACTGGGGTTGCCTTTGAGAACTGAAATATGGGTCTGGGGTGCCGGTATCGGAAACCCGCCCCACTTCCACCCCATCTGCTTCTACTCATCCAGAGGCCAATGCTTTCAGTTCTCATGGCAGACCCAGGCAACTCTAGTCAACAAACTACCATTGTTGGGGAGATATCACAGTTCTGAAGAAGGACACAAATAAGCTTTGGGCCATGAACTGGCAGCTGAGCTTTTAAAAAATGATCCCTGGGAGATGGAATGCAGGCCGTTCCTTGAAAATATTAGGAACAAAGGAAGACAAGATGAGAAAGGGTGGAGAAACAGAGGACAATAACCCATCATTAGCCATCCAGGCTGAGTCCTGTCCTTGAAAGCCAGTTGTGCAGGTTCTGATGTATATAAGGAAATGCATTCCAGGGAACTGGGGTGGTTTCTTCTAAGATGACAGAGTTGAGGCCCGTGCTAAAGACACCAGCCAACCACAGGTCGAAAAGGAGAATGTTCTCCTTAACAGTAAAGTGGTCATCCAAGCAGACGTCAAGGGAGAGTCTCAATCAACCAAGTCATGGTTGTCCCAAAGGTGTTTTTTTTTTCCCCAAAAGGCAACTATGCTTTGTTTTTCCTTGAAGAAGTTTCTTTTTTCACCCAAGAAGCTTCTTCAGCTCTGACTGGAAGGTGGGGAATGGCCTTCAAAGAAAAAACAAGGAAGTCCAGTTGCCTCTTGAAAAAGCACCTTTGAGGCAACCATGACCTAGATGACTGAGAATCTCCATAGATATCCAAGAAGCTTCTTCAGTTCTGGGTGAACTATTCAGTTCTTCAGTCAGAACAGAAGAAACTTCCTGGATCAGAAAGGAAATGTCTTTAAGGAAAAACAAAGTCCAGTTGTCTTTTGAAAAAGTCTACTTTGGACACCCAAACAGACATTCGACTGAAAAGCCCACAATTCATTGGGAAGCTGGTGAAATTTCTCCCAGGCTTTCCTTTCAAACAGAAAGCTCAAATCTCCAGCCAAAAATGCTGGGATTCCTCTCGCCAGCTAGGATTCAGAAGTAGATTAGGTTTGAGTCCAGTCAGCTGATTTCTCCTCCTGCCCAGATTAGGTCATTGTTCTTCCCATGTCAGCTCACCTGATGTTCATTACTCCATCTTGTGACTCCTTATCTCATCATTTAATTACAAATAAGGCAAAGAATTCCTCATTTCCCTTTCATTTCCCCCCTTCCTACCCAACTCATTGAATAGGATAATATTTGGGTACTATCTACCAATGTTTATCTTGTCCTGGCATGCTAAACTGGGTTAAGGAAGGGTTAGTGTGTGTGATAAATGCCATAAACCTAACCCATTTTGGCACGTGAGAAGGATAATTTTAGTTTCCAACAGCTCAAGAGAGGTTTGGAGTTAAACTAAGGTCCCTGTGATGGAAGAGAGGGTTAAAAAAAGGTTAACCCTATCTCAAAAACCATATGTGATTTGCTGAAAAAACAAGCTTTCTAAAAACCAGGAGGAAGTACTTCCCAGAATAAGCTATCTTTCCTTCTAATCATGGACGCCCAACATTGGTTACGTTATCAGTCATACTGTCTCCTTAAGAATCAATGACAGTTTTTTCTTGGTTGTTTCAGATCAAGATCAAACCAGTCAGACTGAGTCAACCTGAGTATCAAGGACTTCGTTTCCGCCACTCTCCCAGTTAGCCACCAGAAAGAAACTGGGGGTGAATCTTCTGACTATGTTCTGACTCCTCTTTAATATCCTCCTGATTAGAGGAGAAGAAGAGAAGGAGGTTCTAGAGCAGGAAAATCTGGGTTAATGTAACTTTGGAATGTTTTTGGGTGGGTGGATGGGTGGATTTCCAATACCACTCTGTTTGTACTCTTTCCCGACCACCATCATTACATCCTTGGAGAGCCAGGGACAAAACAGCCACCGTGACAGAATGCCTAGAGATGCCTTCTTTTGAGAGGGAGTGCTCTCTAGGATTTCATCTTGAACTCTAGAGATGTTACAGAATGCCATGCTTGGTTCTTTTCTTCATATTCAATTTGACATTAGATTAAGACCTTTTTATTTGGGCACTTGAATACGTCTTTCTTTCATTCACGTGAGAGGTGGACAACTCAATAAATGACCAAGGAAGGACAAAAGGGAAATGTAGGAGCCCTTACCTATATCCTCTCAATTGGGTTGACTTCAGAGGACCAACGGCCTTTGCTAAGGATTCTCAAAGTAAGAATGTCATTTCTAGGGATGCTAAGTATTTGGGGCACCCACATTCACAGTGACTTCAAAAGCAGCTGAACTCAACCACCTCAAAGGATCATCGAACCAGGATTTGGTTCTGTGTTTGCCAGAAGATCAAATCACCTAAATGACTCTACCGCTGTGACCCAACCCAACTGCAATCCTATAGATGGTTTCAGAGGTTGAGAGCATTAAACATGATGTGGAAACATCAGGGTTCACCCAGTAACTAACTACTTACACAAGTCTGATTAAAGGGCATAGCTTCTGTCCAGGATGCCAAAATGACTAGGGAAAGTGAGAAGTGAAAATTAAAAGGTTATGTTCATTAGTTTTTTTGGGGGGAAATTAGTTGCAGGGCTCCTGACGTCTTTTTGAAGAAGAGTTCTATTAGGGAAACATTTTCACCTTTTAAAAAGTTGAGGTGACTGCCTTGTATGAGTTGGATGAGTAAAAACGCCCAAGGATTAGCTCACCAATCAGTTCTCTTTGTCAGAAGATAAAGTCATGCCCCATCTTATTCCTTTTCCCAAGTTATCACAAGTTTTGGGGTGACCTTCTCAAGGTGCTGATGGAATCAAGAAGGGTGTAGTCATGGTGTCTTCATGTCTTGAAGGGGTCTAGAAGGGCATTCTATCATGGATCCTGAAGGTTAAGATCAGGATATCTAGATGATATATAAGGTCCTTCAACACTCGCTAATTCTATTCCCACAACATACCATAAGATAAGACAATGATGTAGTGAGTTGCTAGTCCTTTATACAACTTCATGATGGAGTAGACACCTCACCATAGTTCTCCCTGGTCCTAAGCCATCCTTCACATCACATCAGGCCTCCCTCTACCAAGAACCTCAACTGGAAGTGGCTAAAAATCACCAGACAGACTTCAATCTTGTGGAAATCTTTCTCTTCATTATGAAAAAAGACAAATACATATCAGAAAGAACCAGAGAGGGAAACAACTTCACAAAACATCAGAAGCAACCTTCATTCCGTGTAACTAAGCTGAGAAACTCTTCATCCAGCCATAGAGACATATAACCTAGACCAAAGGTCTTCAAACTTGGCAAGTTTAAGACTTGTGGACTCCAACTCCCAAAATTCCTGAGCTAACATGATTGGAGGAGGAATTCTGGGAGTTGAAGTCCACAAGTCTTCAAGTTTGAAGACCCCTGACCTAGACAATTGCTGACCCTCCACAGGTTGGTGCTGGACGCTATACATTTTATGGAGATTCTCAGTCATCCAGATCATGGTTGTTTGACTGAACTTTTGGTCAGAACTGAAGAAGCTTCTAAGATGAGAAGCCAAGTGTCTTCAAGGAAAAACAAAGTCCAGTTGCCTTTTTGGGACATGGTGGAAACCACATTCTTTCTGCCTTGTCTTGCTACATTTCTGAATTGCCCCTGACAGCTCATTGTCCAAGAGATATCTGTGAGTCTCCTTTATTTTCCCTCACAGGTCTTAACTGCAGGTTTTGTAATTGAAAATTAGCTCAGGATTGGAATGAGTAATGCCCCAGCTGAATTATTGCAAGATTTTTTTCCTGGGTTGGGCCCCTGACTTCATGATAATGGGACACACCTCAGCCCAGTTATTGTATGTGTCTCAGGCAGTTCCATAAATCAATATGAGCTGACGGCGTGGTTTTATGGACAGATATTTATTTTTCTTTCATCAGATAATATCTGTGGCATGTCTCCTCATAACTGCCCCATGCATAGATTAGACTAAACGGTGGCAGTGAAGACGACGAAGCAGAACATGGAATGCAATTTTCAGTGTGCTCATCCATCTTTTTAGTTGTATCTCACATGGCTTCTTGGTGCTGGTTGTGGAGGTAGATCATTAACTGTTGGGTGATCATGATGGATGATCATTAATAGTGGCTTTTCCGATTGATTTGAAGCTATCCAAATGCCCTTGGCCAACCATCTTAGAATAACTCTATAAATATATGTGTGACATTGAAACCCTGCAGAATTAAGAGGTCTTCTGAAGATAGTTGACCAACAGTAGAAAACCAGACTTCATCTTAGTGCCAATAAAAGAGACAGTTGGGAGAGGAACAGGAGATAAACCTTTAAGCTTTGAGTTATTCAGTTTGGCTTTGTTCTGATCAGTGCACAAAATGAAGTCCATTATCACTTTTAAAATGTCCTCCTCCTAGCATAATGTCATTATTTTCCCTTGAAAAATACGCCCAAAGGTGCTAAGAGTGGACAATTCCTTCCACATTTGCTTCACCATAAGGAAAAAAACATTCCTTCTGGCATAATCAGAAATAGCTGGTGGAGAAACAAGAGAAACATCATAGGATCTAAGCTATGGTTTCTCCTGTAAGGAATCTGGAGTCTTCATATTTTGGAGGAACGTTGATTGAAACCAGCTTGGTAGAAATCACCTGGACCTTCTTCAGGTGTTTCACTGCAGACAATCAGCCCGCAGTTTCCAAGGCCAAGATAAATAGACCTGCAAGACATTCCATGTGGAACGTTAGCATCAAGATGTTTGCTAAATTTAATTAATAAAACCAGTTATCTCAGGAGTTACCCTGGCAAGGAAGCAATGCTGATTGGTGATTTTGCCCAGAGGGGAAAAACATCAGATTTGCTGATCCAGCATAGATACATTTTGAAATGTTTGCAAGATGGGACAAATGGAAGGGACAATCTCTCACACCCTTCTCTAACAATATTCCAATGTCGGTTGCTGTCAAAGTTGGTTCATTTTTTTGGTCAGGGATGAAAAGTCCGGCATGTTTTGAAAAATTGAGTTGTACATCAATGATACACCCGAAGAATAGGAACAGGCAGGAATAATGAAGAAGTTTTGGAATAAAAATTAAGACATTTTAGTGGGAATATAACATCTGTAGTCAAATAGAAAAATTCCTGTAGAGGAACCAGAATAACAGAATTGGAAAGGACCTTGGAGGTCTTCTACTCCTGCTCAAGCAGGAGACCCTATACCATTTCAGACAAATGGGTATCCAATCTCTTCTTAAAAACCTCCAGTGATGGGAGTACCCACAATTCTGAAGGCAAGTTGTTCCATTGATTGATTGTTCTCACTGTTAGTAAATTTCTCCTTAGTTCTAGGTTGCTTCCCTCCTTGGTGAGTTTCCATCTGTTGTTTCTTGTTCTGCCTTCTGATGCTTTGGAGAATAGGTTGACCCCCATATCTTCTTTGGGGGCAGCCCCTCAAATATTGGAAGACTGCTATCATGTCACCCCTTAGTCCTTCTTTTCATTAAACTGAATATACACACATCATGAAATGGATGTACTGTGAAGAACCGTTCTTCATATGTTTAAGCCAGAGAAGATCTAAGATTATTCTGAGATTCAATTCAGAAGTCATTTGGTGGAATCTCTGAACTGAATGAGATTCAATCAAATCATGAGGTCAGGTTCAGCTATAAAATTGAACCAGTTGCTTCACATGATGGTCTTTCTCCGTGGATATAAAACCTCTATTCGCAGTACATTCATTTCACAATGCCAATCCAGCATTCTGGAAACCTCAGACACTAACCATGAAAAGATGGATAGTGTACAAAATTCAAACAGATATAAGATAGAGGAAATTCATGGTACCTGGTATTCTGATGTCTTATGTTCCTCAACTTTTCCCTTTTTTAAAAAAAGGTACCTATGATTATAACAGAAGTTTTCCCATTGCAAAAAAAAAAAAAAAAGACCCCACCTTCGATTAAGAACTTTAACAATTGTCTTTTCCTCAATTAATTAATTAAACCAGAAAATAATGATGGTTATTTCAAGCTTTTACACTCATCTAAGGCCTTCTGTGTAGCAATTTAAGCATCTGAACTCTCTGATCTGTAGCAACTGAACTTGGACATAATTTGGAGATTTAGACTTCTCATATAACCATGTATCTAAGTAGAAGATATATATTTAATTTAAAGAGAGGGTCTACAGTTTATCCAAGTCTCCCCTCACTCATCAGTGACTTTCTTGTTTCCCGCTGACTTTGTTCAATGTCCACCAAAGAGCCAAAGAATAAGAAGATCTCAAAAGCTAGTTGTGTGGTGGACACCATCCATTCTGAGATGATACTTCTGAGTCAAACAAAAACTTCCAATTATTTTCAAGCAAAGAAGGTGACCAGTGGGTCCATCAGGGGTCACCTTATACCCTTCCTCACTGTTCTGTTTCTAAGCGCAGCCCCTGCCAATTGCAAGGTTGAGGGGTCTAAGAACTTCTCTCTGCCCTATGGGCCAATGAAGAAGATTGGCAGATATTGCATCAAACCATCTCAGGAAGCAATGTTCAAGAAGGGAGTTGCCTTACTGAAGACAGTGATTAATCCAGCCTTGTGAAAAGTTAGAGTCATCCTGATTTGCACATGCTATCAGAAGGGATGGGCTTGGGGACAATATAAAAGTGTTTCACATGGGGAACAACTTAATTCCTTCCAGCATTATCTCAGACTTGTCAGGTAAGACTTTCTGTTCTTAGCACTTCTCAATGGAGTTTTAATTTCATCCTGATAGTCTACATTTCTGGGGTTGCTTGGATAATCTCTTTCAGCTCCAGTGATATTATTACTGCTGATACAAGCTTCTACTCGTCTTGCTACTAGGGTTACTACTTGTGCTACTACAGTGTGTAGTTACAATTCCTATGATTGTAACTTTTTGTGGTAACCATGCATTAAGGATAATTCATCCAACACGGCGTTTATTATACGAAGATGATTCATTCTGTATTTTGTGTTGTTTGACAGAAAGCTTTTTATGGCTATCTTTGGAAGATGATATATAAATTGTAATAATCAGAATAAGAGTTGGAAGGGACCTTGGAGGTCTTCTAGTCCAACCCCCTGCTCCAGCAGGAGATCCTATACCATTCCAGATCAATGGTTGTCCAATCTCTTCTTTAAAACTTCCAATGTTGGAGCATCCACAAGTTCTGGAGGAGATCCTTTCTTCACAGGCTTGGGAAGCTATTAATGATAAGCAGTTTGATCATTCCTTTCTTGCAAATGTTTTGTGTCTGTGAAAAGGTGAGAACATCAAATGTGAACCTTTTCTCTCTGATTTTCAGGTTTTTGGAGTGAAAATGGCATCTTCCCACAACCAGCATCAGTGCAAGCAAACTCCTACTTTGCCACCTGAAATCTGCAAGACAGTGTCATGCCCACCAGAGCAACAATGCAAGCAACCCCCAGTTGTGGAAGTGCCAAAACCTAAGCCATGTCCTCCACAGGAGCCTCCATGCAAGGAGCCACCAGTGGTGGTCATCCCGACTCCGTGTCCAGAGCCTAAGCCGTGTCCTCCAAAAGAGCCTCCATGCAAGGAGCCACCAGTGGTGGTCATCCCGACTCCGTGTCCAGAGCCTAAGCTGTGTCCTCCAAAGGAGCCTCCATGCAAGGAACCTCCAGCTCCAACCCCATGTCCTCCAGAGGAGGAACAATGCTGTCAACAGAAATCTCAATACAAGAACCCACCAGTCATCCCGACTCCATGCCCAGAGCCCAAAAAACCACAAGAGCCTCAATGCAAGGAGCCACCAATTGTGGTCATCCCAACTCCATGCCCAGAGCCCAAACCGTGTCCTCCAAAAGAACCTCCATGCAAGGAACTACCAGCACCAACTCCATGTATTCCAGAACCATGTCCTCCAAAGGAGCCAATTCCAGATTGCCAACAGAAGATTCAATGCAAGCAGCCTCCAGTGGTGGTCATCCCAGAACCCAAACCGTGTCCTCCACAAGAACCTCCATGCAAGGAGCCACCAGTCGTAATCGTCCCAACTCCATGCCCAGAACCCAAACCGTGTCCTCCACAAGAACCTCCGTGCAAGGAGCCACCAGTCGTAATCATCCCAACTCCATGCCCAGAACCCAAACCGTGTCCTCCTCAGGAACCTCCATGCAAACAACCACCTCTCTGTGACCAGCAGCAGCAGAAGAAGCAGCCATGTTCATGGCCACCCCAGAATAAATGAGCGAGTCAGTGAAGAATCCATCTTTCCAAGTCTACATCTTATCAGGTCAAACATAACTCATCTTTGTATTCCTTTGAAATGCTTTAAGAAATTCTTCTAGCATTGCAGAAGTCTCACCCATATGGGAATTATAGAAATGATAATAGATTGTCCATAAACGTGACCATGTTTCAATTTCCAACCAGAGTGGATTTTTCAATAGAGGTGCAATATAACCTCAAATTTCTTTTTTGGCATTTTCTCTTGATGTTAATCATACTGTTGCATTTATTTTGCCTTAGCAGTCATATTCTTGATAATCTCTCTCATCTGTAAAGTTTGTAACTACTTCTTATTCTTTGTGCCATTTATATATCCCCAAAGGAGGTGTGATAGGAGACTCAGTAGATTTTCCACACCAGCAATTCTCAAGGAACACCACAGGGTTGGGTGTCAGTGAAATGCAAAGCTAGCTTATACCTCCAAAGGTGGACTTTGAGACATGAGCGAGAAGGTCCATCATGTTATTTAAGCTCCTCCCCTTTGCTATCATGAGAGACCTATTTTGTGACTACCCTATTCAAGCTATTTGTCCCACCTTTAGATAAGACAAATTCCTAAGTCAACTAAAATGCCAGATCTGTTCTCGGTAGAAAAGAAATTGTGGGTTGGTGGTTCTCCAGAGGTTGATAGGCTATAAATGGACCCATGATCAATGGTCCTAGGATGGGTAGGGATTAGATTATAAACCATATCCCAAGGGCCATAAATTCTTCATCTTGGTTTGGAAAGACCAATGCACCCTTAGATCCTGCAAGATGACTTCCGAAAGGACCCCAAGTATCTTCTGGAATGGCAAGACCCATCAGAAGACACTGGGAAGTTCTTCAGTCTTCAGGGAGATGATCAGGAGAAGCTCAACTTATCAGCTGCTAATGGAATATTGGGGAAAGAATGAAACTTTTCTCCATCAGAGTTAACACTCCCCAAATAATTAACCTTCAGAAAATCATGGTTTTGAAGTACAGTAATGCAAGTTTCTTTTTATTTTTTTCAATTGGCTTGCAGGAAGCTGCTTTTGCCAGATGACACCCGTATCATGATAAGGTTGCAAGTGTGTCTCCTTTTCATGGGGTCAACATGTTATCACACAGATGCTGAGTCTGCACACTTCTGAATTTATCTTTAACCAACTTGTAAATAAATTGAATGAATAAAGGAAAAACAATGAATCTGTTGACTTTTGTTTTGAAAGTTATATATCCAGTTTGGGTTAAAAAACAACAACTCCGCATCCATTTTGCTTCCTGGGAATTCAATGATGATTTTAATAAAAAGAAAAATACTAATTATACAGAGCAAGTAGAATGTCTTAAGGAATGAGAGGTAAAACGGGGGGGGGGGGGGGGGGGAAAAAAAAAAAAAGTTGGGGGGGGGGGGAGAATTAAAAAACACTCCATTTATATCCCCAAAAACGGCCAACCGAGC